>QRAM01000460.1:40668-75510 GCA_013436055.1 Halocynthia roretzi | reverse complement strand
TTTTCCAGGGAATGTTAGTTTATGTATTACGTCTCATATGTGCTAATTCCAGCGTGATTGGATCATTAAAAATTCATTTATAAAAGTTGATTGTACTTCGCCATCTAGCGGTTGGAAATTTTTACTTCACTTGACGGCTATAAATGATCCAACAGTGACATCTAGCGGTTGGAAATTTTCACTTCACCTTTTAAGTCAAGTTAAGGTTAATTGACCAGGTAGTTGGTGATTTAAAAAGAGGATAACGGCTCCTATTAGTTTGCTGTGCATATGAGGCTTACATTTATAGATCCGTTATGAAATTCTACATTCATCGATATGTCATATATAATGAAATGGCAATTGGTCCGCGAGTTTTTGAGGGTTGTTCAACATGGGGTCACTCGTTACAGTCGACCCGAAATAGGTATTTAATTTTCGAAATAGATTTTTCCAGGGTTAACTAGAATCAATCGACCTAATTTTTTCAGGGAATGTTGTTTTATGTATTACGTCACATATGTGATAATTTTAGCAAGATTGGATCTCATTAGAAGTTCATTTATAAAAGTTGATTGTACTTAGCCATCTAGCGGTTGGAAATTTTTACTTCACATAACGGTTATAAATGATCTAATAGTGACATCTAGCGGTTGGAAATTTTTACTTCACCTTTAAGTTAAGTTAAGGTTAAGGTTGCTGTGCACATGAGGCTTATATGTATAGATTCGTTATGAAATTCTACATTCATTGGTATGTCAAATATAGAGGGATGGCAGTTGGTCCGCGAGTTATTGAGGGTTGATCAACGCGGGGTCACTCGTTACAGTCGACCCGAAATAGGTATTCAAGTTCCGAATTTTTTTTCGGGGTTAACCTAAATCAATTGACCCAATTTTGTTTTCAGGGAATGTTGTTTTATGTATTACGTATCACATATGCTAATTTCAGTGTGATTGGCGTGATCATTAGAAGCTAATTTATATGCGTTGATTGTACTTTGCCAATATTTATAAATGTTGGGCGAAGTAAAAATTTCCAACCGCTAGATGTCACTGTTGGATCATTTATAACCGTTAGGTGAAGAAAAAATTTCCAACCGCTAGATGGCAAAGTACAATCAACTTTTTTAAATGAACTTCTAATGATCCAATCACGCTAAAATTTGCACATGTGCGACGTAATACATGAGCCAACATTCCCTGAAAAAATTACGTCAATTGATTCAGGTTAAGCCCGAAAAAATCAATTTCGAAACTCGAATACCTATTTCGGGTCGGCTGTATCGAGTGATCCCACGTTGAACAACCCTCAATAACACGCGGGCCAATTACCATCCCACTATACATGACATACCAATGAATGTAGAGTTTCATAACGAATCTATACATATAAGCCTCATATGCACAGCAAACTAATAGGAGCCGTTATCCCCTTTTTAAATCACCAACCACCTGGTCACTTGACCTTAACTTAAAGGTGAAGTAAAATTTTCCAACCGCTAGATGTCACTGTTGGATCATTTATAACCGTTAAGTGAAGTAAAAATTTCCAACCGCTAGATGACAAAGTACAATCACAATCAACAACTTTAACTTCTAATGATCCAATCACGCTGAAATTAGCACATGTGCGACGTAATACATAAACCAACATTCCCTGAAAAAATTGCGTCAATTGATTCAGGTTAAGTCCGAAAAAATCTATTTCGAAACTCGAATACGGGTCGGCTGTAACGAGTGACCCCGCGTTGAACAAACATTATTAACTCGCGGACCAATTGCCGTCCCACTATATACGGCACGCCAACGAATGCAAAATTGCATTGTGAATCCATACATATAAGTGTCATATGCACAGCAAACTAACGGGAGGCGTTATCCTATTTTTAGGGGAAATTTAATTTAATTTGCTCTCTAGTGGTTATAGAATGAATGACGCCATGCTTAGCTAAATAGTATTCCTTTTCTGGTGAATTTCGCCAATTGTGTGTTGCAGATTAATATAAGCGTAAGTTTTTATAGAAATTTGAGAAAATTGACTAACCTTTGATTGTTCTAAGACCTGGATATTCGTCACATATGTCATTTCTCTCAATTTCAGGTAATGCAACTGTTTCTACGAGCACAAGAGCTACATTGCTTGGAGGTGAATGGCGAGGAGCCTGTCTTGAATCTGAAAAGGCGAATTCAGTCAATTGAAGGTATCGACATCGAGGATCAGGTATGGTTCCAAATCGTGTATAATATATAGTAGAATATTTAACTTCGTACTTAAGGTGACTCGAATTATAGCAAGGTGGTAGGTTCATGAGATTCCGTTACCGATTAGTTTTATTTCAGGTCCTTAGTTATGGAGGACAGACTCTGGATGATGAGCTGTCTTTGCTAGAAGCTGGGCTGAATGACCTATCGACTATCGAAGTTCTTGGAAGATTACTTGGAGGTGTGTACTTTCCGTGATTTGAATTCTTTCAAGTTTACTTCATTCATATTGTTGTATAACAGTATCGTTTTCATATCTTCTTACTTCATAACTTTTTCTCTTCACAGGAAAGGTGCATGGTTCCTTAGCTCGTGCTGGTAAAGTAAAGGGACAAACTCCCAAAGTATGTCAATACACCACTAGCAACTCATTATTTTTAATGAAGAAATAAGCTGAATGTTTTGAAATTCATATTCCTTGGTCTTGTGTAAAAGTTATAATAATCTAATCCTCCTTATACAGGTTGACAAACAAGAGAAAAAGAAACTCAAGACTGGTCGTGCGAAGAGACGCATGCAATACAACCGGCGCTTCGTTAATGTTGTTGCGACATTCGGTAGAAGAAAGGGACCTAACTCCAATTCTTAATCGTTTTGCCTACGACAGGCCAAATAAAATGATCGAAATATATACCTTTTGAATCGGTGCTTTTATCTGAGGAAAGTTATTAAAACAGTGAATGAATGAAGCATACAGATCTAGTTTTAGATTTGAGAGATGGCAATTGGTTAGGTTGCTTACTGTAGTTATTGCCAATGATACCAAATTGGTATTCAAACTATTAGGATTCTAGTAGTATTTTGAATAGTCTGGATAATTCAGTGATTAGTTCAGATATTAATTTATGTTTAAGGGGTTGATTTGGGTAGACAAAAGTATAAAACAATGTCTTTATGTCAAGGAATTAGTTACAGTCAACTTATATTGCATGTGAATTAAAAATATATATATCTTACCTGTATTTCTGTATATATTGCAGCACACAGGTTTTAGGAATAATGGTAATTTACAAAGTTGCTGCTGATATTCTGAACGATATTGAATCAAAGAAAGGTTCAGTCAAGTCGCTTGTCATCGGTGCAAAATATAAGGTAAGAATGAGATAAAACAATTAGAATATTCCCATAAACACGCAATCCTCTAAACTAGTAATTTTTACCACCAACAGAATACGAAACAGCTATATGCATTGGTCGTAGAGACACTGAAATACAAAGATGTTTTGCAAAAAATCATATCAAAAACAAAACTTACACAGCTTGAGAAAGGACTTAGCAAAACCGAGGCTATGGTAAAAGATAGGGTTTCCATGGTACATTCAATTTACTGTGTCAAAATAATCATTAACAAAATTGGTTTGTACAAGGTACTGGTTTACGATTTTCTATTTGGGAGGGGAATCCAGTGCGGTGGAAGATACAAAAAGATAATACATTCAAGAAAATCGCAGCTCAAATCGACTCTTGCTTTAATCAAAGTCGAGAGAAAAGTCAGCAGCAACAAAGACTTGATCAAAAAGGTAATTTAGTATTACAATTGCTGGAAAGGGGAAATACTACTTAATGTAAAATTGGATTCAAGTAAACAATGTTTCAAACATCTAGTCCATAAGTAACGATATATTGTATGTTCAGACTACTGTCCAATATGTAACAGTAATCATGAGGAATGTTTCTTTATTCAAGGATACTCAAGAGGCCCAAAAGTTACCAAAATACTTACGTGTGAACACAATACTTAGCACAAGAAGAGATGTTTTGGAATACTTTAGCAGGAGTGGTTTTTTGTTGGTGTCATCAAGGTTTGATATTCTCAATATTAAAAGACAATAGTTCACATCAGTCATCTACATCATGTTTTTAGAGCTCCAAATGCCCTAAAGAAGAAAGAATTCATGACAGACTCAACCATACCCGATCTTTTAGTGTTTCATTCCGGCGTAGATTTGCATGACGACAAGTATATTAGTAACTTCGAATCTTAATGCAAAAATCTAATACCGTGATTGCTCAAATATAAACGAATCTGTGTTGTAGATTGTACAAGGCAGGAGAAATTATTTTCCAAGACAAAGCAAGTTGCTTACCTGCTTTTATCCTTTCACCACCACAAGGATCCACTGTGATCGATGCATGTGCTGCACCAGGGAATAAAACAAGCCATCTTGCAGCTATCATGTCCAACAAAGGGTATGCTTTTTGAAAATTATAAAAAACAATTGAATATCGAATGACATGGAATATATTACAGTTGAACATTACATGTGAACAAAAAATCTTCCATTCTTTAGAAAGATATTTGCCTTTGATATCAACCCGAAGAGGTTAAGCACAATGGAAACGTTGCTTTTAAAAGCAGGGGCACTTTGCTGTGAAGCGAAACAACAAGACTTCCTCAAAGTGGATCCTCATGATACGAAATATGAAAATGTTAGATTCATCCTACTCGATCCCTCTTGCTCCGGATCTGGCATTGTAAATAGGTACAGTTACCTGGCTACTCAAATTTTCAAAACTATAGTAATGCAGATATTTTTAACGCAATTCCACATAAAATTCCTCTGTTTAGATTAAACTATCTGACTGATGATGGAGATTCAGTTTCAGAAAAAAGAATACAATCATTGGCTAAATTTCAATTGGCCGCTTTACTCCATGCATTGAACTTCCCAAAGGTATAATTATAAATCAATCATTTTTTTCATATTAGATACATCTTCATACTTAACATATTGCAATCAGTTTTACATTGTGCATGGTTTGCTATTTCCCCAGGTCGAGAAAGTAATTTATTCTACATGCTCGGTTCACACAACAGAAAACGAAGGAGTTGTGCAGAAGGCATTATCTGTGAATAAATGCTTTGAACTTGTTCAAGCATTGCCAGAATGGAAAAATCGAGGTGTGGTTCTAGAGGGATTTGAAAAAGAAGCAGAGAAATGTATTCGGTAAATAAAAATGTAAATTTCCTAACATTAATTACAGCAGACATGTTTTTGATCTCCCTAATATTCCTTGCAGATGCAATCCGGAAACTAATTTCACCAATGGGTTTTTCATAGCAATGTTGCAAAGAATTTCAAAGTGATATTCAATTGACAGAGTTGGCTATGATTATGCATGATGTTGTACGGAGAATAAATTCCTTGGCTATCACATACTGCTATTTCTTTTAGAACACTGACCAAGAAGAGTTTAGAAAAGTAATAATAATTCAATAACTGTTTCAAGGGTATCAAGTTGTCTTATACAGAAGATATGGAAACAAAATCATCATCCTTAAACGCATTATCATAGCGAGAATCGGCAGATGAAACTAAGATCATATTATCATCGTCATCTTCAGAAAAATCATTTATAGCATCAGAGGTAGTGTCTCCCACTGACAATTTATCTACCAATCTTGCAGAGTGAGTAGGTGCCAAATCGCTAGTTGATGGCGTGCAGTTATCAGTAAGGGCAATTACTTTAGTTTGAACCGTATGTTGAACTTCAGCCTTTGGAATCGGTCCTGATTTACCAGACTTGGATGAAGACTTCTTTTTTGATGCTTTCTTTGGTTGGTTGTGGTATTCTTCATGAGCAATGTACTCTAAACTAGTCTTTATCCCACCATTTCTTAAAGATGTTTCAATAAAGTTGAAGAGTTCAAGCAGACAATAGGCATCCAACGCCGCATAAACTATTTGTGCTTGCCGTAAAGGACGACGTGTCCAGTTCGAAAGCTGCTCACATTTGTTTAAAGGTAATCCTAGACAAGCGTGAACCATTTTTGAAAGACCAGTCTCTTTAGCAGCGTCACTTTCAGATGGGCAAAAATTTATGCATTCGGGATATGACAGTTTTATTTTTTTAGCTAAGACGCAGATATCCAAAACACGATTACATTTCTTTAGTTCTTCGCTGATTGCTGGCAGAGTTTCCCCGAGTTTTCTGATATCATCGCAAATACCAAAACCCAGTTTCAAAATATCTTTGGAACAGAATAAGTATTTGATAAAATTACAGAGCGATTGCCTGTATTGGGCTTCCGAGAGCAAAAATATATCAAGAAGAAATATTTTATCACAAGTGGCTATCTGTAATAGTGAAATGGTCTTGCTGCTCTCGGTGAAGATACCAAGCCACTCGGCATCAATTCCGACTAGATCTACTGTATTAATTTCATCTGTGCAGATTTGCAAAAGCTCTTCAGAATCAACGATCAGAATCTTGTCTTCTGGTAAATTTAATTTGTAAAATTTGGCACCATTTTCAGAGGAGCCGTCTACCACATCACACCAATCTTCCTCATCAAATCCATTGACTCCATTCCCGCTTGCTTCATGCAATGAGGGCCATTTGTCCAAATCTAACGAATAAAATTTAGCCCACTGCATAGCACTTCCCCAATCATCGTAATACGTGCCCAAAATGTTAACAACTTGCTCTTGCAGCCACTGGTTGCCGTTTGCTATCACCAAAATCAACTCCTGTGTGTTTTCGACAGAAGATACTTTTTCAATGTACCGTCTGTGCAACACATACTTGACAGTAGAAAGAGCCATTTGATTTCTTAGATTGGGGCAGAGAGCAACACTTTCCTCGGAGGCGGGATCCGATATTCCACAGAATTTTTTCAACCACCTTGAAAGCAATTTTCTAATGAATTTAGGTTCGAGCAAATCACTTGAAATTTCTGTGATTTTAATTTTTCTGAAATGAGCTATCAGATCAAGTTCTGGAGTTAACAATGTGTCTAAAAGTTTTATCACTTCCATTTGATCACTCTGATGACCTACTAAATAGTTTTCGACAACATTTGTGTTGCCTTGAGCAAGCATCGGCAGAACCATATCGGATACCTCGAATCGTTCTTGCAATTTCAACTTGGTCGTTAGAGATATTGCACCTTTAATGTCCCCCTTCTCTAGCATATTGACAATGGGGGTCTTAACAAAATCTTGGTCTTTGAGTTTGTAAACCCCACACAAAATATTACACAAACTGGGGTGACAGTTGGGTAAAGTTTCCAGGATAATTTTTTGGATTTCAATACTGGTGCTACTGGAGATCAGGTTCCTGTTTTCCAGAGATAACTTTGACATCCAACGTTCTAGATATTCAGCAGCATGCAATGCCAAAGATTTGTGCCTCTTTGAATAATGTCCACAAAAATTAAATAGATTCGCAAAGATATGTGTTACTTCTGCATGTGGGAACTTCAAGAGATGTTCCATGACTTCATCCACTTTCTTCATATCACCCCTTTTATAATGTTGGCAAGCCATATGATTAAGTTCCGTTAACTCAAATGATGACGCACTGGAATCCATCACAGCATGAACTTGAGTTGTAACTATCAAAGATGTGAGGTTTAGTTTATACTTGTATAATTACAGAGATCATGAAAACCTACGACAGTCGACATTACCTCGAAATCAAGCACAAGTTTCAGTATGGATGAATGTGTCATGAGCTCTAGGAATGTCCGCTGTAGATTTCAAGATATCTTCAATAACCAGCCTGTATACAAAACTACGCCGATCATCAAAAGGTTGAGGTGAACTAATCGAGTGGAATTGCATGTACGATCGAGCTTCTAGTGGTAATAGAACATTAGGATCGTGCATGAGCAACTTTATTTTAAGCCTCTAGTGGTAATATAGCATCAGCATCCTGCATCAGTTGAAGGCATTACTATTATTACCACTAGAGATATCGTGACTGCAATCATTCCATTCGATTAGCACGAATATATCAACCAAGTCTATACTACTGATTCCATGACAAAGCCCAATGGATTACTAATACTCCTACCCCGGAAGGGTTCGGTTCGCACATCCATTTATACAGAAGCATCTGTAGCAATAGCAGTCTACCTACACATAAAATCAACCCCTTTACTTAAATTCAACCTAAAAATTTACACAACGTTACTTGAAAATTAATTATTTGTGAGTAATACCAGTCTTAAAATTAGGACTCAAATGAACAGCTAAACAGGAAATGAAAAACATACCAGTGCATATTTTTTTCTAGCGTATTATTTTATAGAATTAGAGACGGAACATTGCATGTCGTTCACTCTATACTAAGTTACGTTCATGTCATATAATAATTACTATACTATAAAAAAACAAACTATACATATTTAATTTCAGTGTTGTTAGTAAAAGCATATAGCAATAATATAGCTATTTTATGGAAGCCATGCTTAGTTAAGAAGACATAGACAAGATATAGACATTGACACATGTTGGAACATTCATCAGTAACTAATTTTAGTTGAGGAATAAATAAATGAATGTATTTTTAAGACAAATTTTGAGTGCTGAATTAAATCATCGTTTGGATGTTACATGAATCAACTGTGAAACTATTCTACAAGTGGGGGCTGATTTTTGAACTAAACAAATGCATAATGTACCGTTAAAAATGCTATATCGGTAGTCTACGCCTCTACTGTATCAGTAAACTAGCAAACAATCATTAATTTATTTCTCCATGGTTATAATGACCTTGCTCATGTCAATCAATATTTATTACATCCTGGCTCAACAGCGACTAACAAACAGATGAATTAAAGCAGAAAACACAGAGGAAAATGCGCGACTATCAGCAATATACAAGCTCACATATAGCACGAGTTGAACAATGTGCTTGACAGAGAACAATACAACAGTCAGAAAGATTGTACAAATTAAGATACATTTTTTTGACATGGAAATCCTAAGTGAGCATATTTCGCTCAAAACAGAGAGACCTGAGGTTCATGAATTCCCTCCTCTACATATTTGTCTTACTGCATAGGAAAATTTTTAAGATTTATCCAGGGTGTATACGACAACAAAGTAACCAATACTCTTTGCCTAGCGTAAGCAAGCAAGCGAACAGTAATCCAAACTTTACCCAAAGGTTACTGGATAATCTAACTGTTTATTTAATATACATGCGAGACAAGTTACGGAAAACCAAAGTTCGCTTGAATGTCATAAGAATTCCTTTCTTCATTGTTTTTTAAAACAGTAAATTTCCTGTTTTTTTTCAAACCAAATTAGTATATGTCAGCGAGACCTGCGGTTTTTCTTGCTTTCTTAATTGTGGCTCTTAGGATGAACTGCTGTCTCGCAAGCGCCCTCACATGTTTTAAAAACACGTCAAGATCAACAACGTCTCTCCGTAGCCCCTCACCAAGATAATAAATAGTGTCCTCTAGGGCTTGTTCTTCCGCGAACGCTTCAACAATCTGTTTGTATAGCGGTGTGGTTGCTGACACGACTTCGTCGACGTTTAATTCATCTTGCTTCTCTTCCATTGACTTGATTTTCATTTCCATCTCTGTATTTTTCGATTCAAGCATGCTTTTGTTTGATAGGACTTGGTTGGTTTCTGACTGCAACTTTGATATTATACTATTGAGTTTAGCTTGTCCGGATTTCAGCTCTTGTTCAGTCTGTCTTAGGGAAGACAATTCTGAATTGCCTTGATCTAGAGCTTCCTTCATACGTCTCTTGAGTTTATCATTGACGGCCGATTTAAAAGATGCTTTAATCATGTCTTCAGAAAGCTGATTCTGATTTGTCATGTTGGTTTGGCCGACAGGGGTGTATGGCATATGGCCATGTGCCTGAGATACTGGCGCTGGATAACCAGGTCCAGTGGAAGAGGGATAGGGTGGGTAAGGGGTTGAAGATGGGTATCCAGGCGAAGCATTTGGATAAGGTGGCTGTCCCATTGGGGTCGCGGGATAGGGAGGATTTGTTGGCTGATACGATGTGGATGGTGGGCCCTGAGGTACATAATTCGTTGGGTGTGGAGGGTAAGGTGTGTTTACACCAGGATAAGGGGGTCTTGATGGAGGGGGCACAGGGTTCGTAGGCTTAGAAAACACCGGTGGCTGTTCGCCAAATACTATTGCCATTACTTGTACCAGTCCAGTCAGGTCATGGACGCCTTGCCGCCATTCACTTAGGTACGGTAAATAAATTCGACCGTTGGCGTCAACATGCTTGCCTTGTCTGACTGACATCGAGAGAGTCGGCTTGACATAGCACATTGGGGCTGACTGTGGGTGGTTTTGCATGACCCAAATGGCGATCGGAATATTATACACGGTTCCTTTGTACGATACTGGTATGGTTCCAGATAGACATATCATTTTTTTTCTGTTACCGTCGTTGAACATGTACGATTCCACTGAAGGTTTTAGATCTTTGTAATTGAATAAAACCCCGCTCATGTCGTTTATCGCCGGGCCTGACTGACTGTATTGTGCTTGCTGCGTTAGGCTACGAAGTAGGTTGCTAATTTGCATGTCCATGACTATTTTGTGATATACAGTCAAGCGAATAATCTCAAACCTTCCACTTTATTACAACATACAAGGGTCTTGTGTGTTTGTGATAAGAATATAGTTTGAGAAAGGAAGAATAGGAAGGATTATTGCGAAGGACTAATCGTAAATCGTAGTCGCTACAAATCAGTAGCAAAGTAGCGAATGTATATTATTTTATAAATTTCATGTAATATTAACTAGCTTATGTCGCTCTCTTCTCCTTCTATTTTAAACAAAATAGATAATCGCACTTGAATAAATATCAATATCGCCTAATACTAATCCATTTTGCGTTTTACCTTAACTATGTTTTAGACCGTCGGCATGAATTACTCAACAATAATTACAGTATTCACGTGATTAGAACTTTATCATCTGGTTACCAAAAATTTAATGAGGAAATTGTTTGGAACAAATTGTGAAATGGGGTAATATCAATTCCTTTTTATCTCGCCATGAATGAAATCATTTTCATCCATTGACATTTACACAGGACCTGGTAAAAGCAATCACAATATTGGCCAAAAATCATGAGCCAATTTTTTTGTTAAAATGTAGCATCATAGTCTTTGAAGACTATGGTAAAATGCTCTAGTATGATTAAATGAAAAGTTTTCTCTTCAATTTGAAGTACTGTCCAGTATCATTCCATCAATTGCCTATAACGAATTTATTAAAGCTCGCTTATCATATGTGCACCGAAATAAAAGAGGTAGAAGTTACAAAAATTATACAATCATACATTGACAAACACATTATGTGAGGTACAAGTTAGTCTTCAAGGTCAATTGATTCAAGTCAACAATTACATGGTCAAATATATTTGTTAGTCAAATCCATATATATATTAGACACTGAACTACACAACAGAACTGTGAAAGTGCTTATTACAAGCAAGACAGTAGACTGTCTTTTTTATGCAGAAATACTGAAGATTCTATACTTGAAATCAAGCATCTCTGCAAATGATAATTCAGCCTATTGCTCTACTAGCAATAAAAAAATAGTATCTTCTATATGCAAAGGCACTCTAATTAAAAGTATAAAATAATGTATTGAAAGAAAATGATAAAGCATGAATAGAAAATATTTGGTGTTATCAGTGAAGAACCAATGAAATGCTGGAAAAAAGCCAAGGTCATTAAACCGGTAGCAATAGCACCTGGGGTAAATTCGAAGAATATTTAATGCTGCGGGAGTCACAGTATGGTGTATTGCAATAAAACTCACAGTGACTATAAAATAATTTGTTAATGGCAAGAGATCTACTATTTACAACTATCTATGATTTAAAATAGCATATAAATACCATTGTTACAATTATTATGCCGAAACAATAGCACCCAATTGATTAGGAATTGTCTTTTTTAAATAAAAATGGAGATTAACGGGCACCCCTGAAATGCAAAACAGTGGGGCAACTCAATATTACCGGAAATGGCAGAAATATGTTCCCCATCACTAACCCACATTTTAACATATTTTCAGTCAACACAATCTGCCCAGATTTACAGAAATCTGCTTCGCTTCAAGTTTTTGATTTCGAAGGCATTGGCGATATTCAGTAATTATAAGGTCTTGCTTTCAAACTAGATCATATTTGACTAAAAATCAAGAAAAATTAAAAATTGAAGACGACCAAATTTTGCAATTTCATAAAATAACATTTGCAAGAGATGAGTTTACGAGTGACTAAGTAAAACAAAACTAGTACTAACAGCAATTTGAAATATGTTATTATAAGAAACAGCAACAAGAAAATGAAACAAGGATATTGCTTTATCGTTCTTTGGTAATATTCAACATGACAAACTGAATATGAAACTTATTTCCACAATGACAAACAGATACCTAACACTTCGTGTTTAGAAAATCGTACTACATCTTGTTTACCAGGACGAGACTAACTTTATAATACATCAATGAAGTAGCCAGTAAACCCTTGTTGATACCCCTTGAAGCTTGTTTAAAAAAACCTATGCAAATTGATGGCTGGTCTGTATGAAAATGTTTAGGTAAAGTACCTTATATAAAAGTCTTACATTTGTTGTGGCGTAAATAGCCGATATTAAAAACTGTTAGAATCTTTACTGATGTACTAATTATGATTTTGACTTCAATGATAAGATTTTTTCATGAAACTTTGTGGATCTATGTGCGCTACATAAAACGAGAGGACATACATGTTTGACGGACAAGCAGCGGACAGATAGAAAAGGACATTACAATAAAAACGTCATTCAAAATGTTCTAGAAAATCTTTGGTATATATGCTGCTAGAGAATTTGGGAATGATGCATAAAATAGAGAGAACAGTTTTTCATATGCACACTGAAATAAAATATCTATTATGTACAAAAATTATTCAACTGAGCTTATCAGCAGAATCAAGAATTGCCTAATAAATACAGGAATAAGATATATATTATACAAGATAATATGCTGACATTAGGCTTTAGCGAGTTGACAGTACTATCAGTAACACTTTTTTGAAACAAATGCGAATGCCTGGCTTGACATAATATTATCCAATCTTATCTGACCATTTTACTGATTCATTATGGCAAATGCTAAAAATTATATCGATGGTAATAAGAGGTGTAAAGTATAAAAGAAACTAAAGAACACAGCAGTTAAAGATAAATTTAGTCTTTTATCATAGCGTTGTCAGTCACTTTCCTATCAATCGTAATTAAGAAATACAGCACTGCTTTTTAACGCAAATACCGAAGAAAGAGGAAGAGCCAGGCAACTTGAAGAAGAAAATACTGTCACCGGCATTGAACAATATAACGTTTTTATGATTATGAGGTAGTCAAACCTCTGAAAAACGAAGGCTAAGATGACTGAAAACCGCTCATAGTTTGTCTTTTTTCTCTTATTGCATTGAGTACTTGAGGCTACTAGCGGTTGAGGTAGGCATTGATGTGCCGCATTAAGATTAAAAAAAATTAAACCAGTAGCTATTAGCTCTAACATGTAAAGGAAATTGTATCAACATACTGCGGATATGTTCAATAAAACGCCCCAAAAAAGGCGAAAAAATCATATTTTAATCAACTAAAACGGTCTATCAGGCATAATACTGCTGCATTGAAAATAAAACAGAAAAATATGAAGAAAAAAGCATAAAAAAAATAGAGTGGAACATTCTGTTTAAAGCAGGCATCAGACTAGTGAAAAGACGTTACCATGTGCACCAACTACCGGAGGGTAATTTTATATTTTAGGAGGGAAAACTCAAATCAACGTCAATGAGAAATCAGAGTTGCGTTATAGCAAAGACGATTCAAAAAATACCGGTGAAAATTAAGAGAGTCAGAGAATTTGCGATATGCTGAGTTTTTACCGCTGAGGTAACTAGATTGGCATCAATTGTGTTCTTTAAAATTATTCTTCCCAATTTTGATGAGGTTGCAAAAGTGTCTGGAGAATATGATACGGTTGGGAGCAACTGTTTCAATGGCTCAAGCCATGGCACAAAGGACATTGTGTTTGTACACAAATTACAGGTAGAGAGAGAGAGAAGAGGTTGTAAAGAATTGGTAGAGTATGACTTTATTAAAAACTTCTATTTGAGGCTTTGATGTATCAAAGTATTTCTTTCGGATTGCTTATTATTTGGTGATCGTGGTTTCAGAATGAATATCATTTTAAGAGGTAGTGTGTGGTGGTGGAGGATGGGGTGGTTGGATCTGCTCATGATAATACTGCGCTTGTTGCTCTTCTAATGGCATCATCATCTCCCTTTGTTGTTGTTGTTGTTGTTGTTGTTGTTGTTGTAAATGCTCAGGAAGTTGTTGTTCTTCTTCGTGATGGTAGTGTGGCGGTAGGACGAGTGTAGGGTCTTCTGGCTGACTGTGCAATTGATGATGCAACATGGGAGGATGGAAATGATGTTGTTGGTGTTGTTGAGGTATATGTTGTGATTGCTGCGTAATAGGCATTAGATGTAACAATTCTGGCAGTGGTTCTTGCTGAAAAAAACAAATTTTTCAGTTTATTACAAATCAGCATAGCCCAACTATTAGCCCACAAACAACTATATAAATTTTATGATATAAATATCCTATATAAAACTAATCTTGCAATAATTTGGTGGATCTCGCAACGCGGGGCTGGACTAACTTGATGTTGACTGATGAGGAGCGCTAAATGTTGGAATCTCGTTCACCTTATGAGGCAAACTTATAGTGGATAAGCCAATACATATTAAAAGATCTCACTTGCTGAAGGAGGTGGAAAGGAAGATGAGATAATGGAGGAGGAACTCCAGAAGATTCTTCTTGCAACTGTAATTGATGTTGCACCTGCTGTTCTTCATAATACAAGTGACTTGGCCCAGGCATCTACAGAACAAAAAAGTTACTACTAAGAGACTATGTGCAAATGCAAGGTTTGACAACAAGCATGGCGTGATTCTAACATAAATATTTTTCTATACAACCTCTTGTGTTGGAGGCGTCTGTCGATGAATTTGAGGTTGCATTTGATGAGTAACAGCAGCTAACTGTGATCGTTGAAAACCTTCCCACATTTCAGGAGGCTAAATAAAAATAATTCTATGTTCTATTTAGTAGAGAGAGATGCCCTAATGGATTCATATTATCAGAATTAGATACTGAATTTCTAGTTCATGGGAATGAATCCAAGTGTAGAGTTTTTCATTTCCAATAAGACTGGATGAATCAATTACAAATAAAATTTTGCATGACACAATAAAATTTTGGAGGGCCTCGTAGACTGCAAGCCAGTCTTTGCTTGTATTCGTGTTCAGAGAAGAAATTGCTTTTGTGTACTACATCTCTGCCGCAAGAAAAAGTTCTTTTGTAAATCAGAATGAAAAGAATCGGTACTGAAATGTTTACAAATGTTTATAAGCTGTCCCCTCTATAGCTCATATTACAGAAATTTTTATTAATCAATGCACTATAGTTCAACAATAATGAAAATAAAATTAACTTCATGAAAACTGTGAGATGATATCATACATGTACGAACCCATTTCCTAGGACGTCCCCGTGGTCTCTTCGGTGGCCGCTCTGTCAGTTTCTAGAAAGTTAAGGAGTGTAATAATATAATGACTGGAACGACTGGAACACCTCATCGTTACATTGACCATAACATGAAGCTTCAATGATCAAAACCGTGAAAAATATTCCTAAAAAATGCAAAGCTGATATGCTACAGAGTTGTCACAAAATTATTTTATAATTAGGTGTCTGCTTGCAAACATAGAGTTGTATTCATCAATACACATATTCACAATATGTTTGTAGGTCCCTTGTGAATGCACACTAAACTTTACTTATAAAAATACAGGATGAACCACACTAATCCAGGATCTCATTAGTCTGGCACTTTATTAGTTTGGGACAATGATTTGAAACATTATCATTAGTTCGCCTGACTAATTTACGTATTTTGATGCCACACTACACTATTTTTTTGCCATAGTACTAGCATTTTGTGACAAGACGTCCAGAAAACGTCAACTAGGTTTCTACCTCTGTAAGTTGAATATGGACACATAGAAAGTGTTGTATCGGCCCCTTTCAGCCAATTAAATTTGAACAAATTTAAAATTAATAATACTAGACAGAAAGTTTGTTGTTTCACTTACAGTCAATATTTCTCGTCGCTGTAAAATAATGTGTAATATTTTAGTAAAATTCCGTAATATTAATTGAAGGAAGATGTAACTATTACAGAAGGACCAGTTCGCATCCGCATACCTTTCTTGGCTTCTTATTCTTTGATCCTCTTGGACGACCTCTAGGCTTACTAATACCTACAGGCTTCGGGGGCTGAAAGAGAATTAATTGATATTACCATATGGTGGCGAATAGCAAGATTACAGGTATTGATTCTATACATGTATTCGTGGTCTGCCTGGACGCTTTACCCTGAGAGGTAATTGCGGAACGGGAAATTGCCCCGTGGCACTTCTACTGGGGATGATGCTTGAAGGTGAAGTAGGAAGTTGTTGACCTAGAAAAAGCAAGAAATGAAATTGAGGCATAAGTTTTAATCAAGATAAGACTGATTAACTACTATATTTCATACAAAGAATACCAAATGGTGATTTCAATATATGGAAACATTAATGGTCCATAATGTAATGGTACTCGTGGTAATTAGAAAACACAAAATGCTGCTAACGTTCGAATGCTAACTTGTGTAAGTGTGAAACTTCAGAAGAAAGAATTACTTATATACTATACTACTAATATATTACTATATTCCATTTATGGCACAACACCACCATAATATTAACCATTAGGGGTGAACTTATACTGCCGGTACTAAATAAAAAACAACCTGAAATGGAAGGTTCCGCTAAGGAAAATTGAGCTTCGCTTGGCAAATATAGTTCATGAGCCTCATGTTCTCTTTCTTCAATTTTTTCAATTTTTCTTGAAGGGCCGGCCTTTTCTTCCTCTTCACCTTTTCTTTTACTCATTTCTGAGTGATAAAAGATCAGTGATAAAAAATATGCAAGTAATCAACATCACATCAATAAAATAGAGGTAATTGACAAATTTAGGCACTCTTTCAGCATTTGATTAAATTACGTTTTAAATCAATGCAAGTAATATACATATTTCTCTGTTTATAAGATACTTCAAAGTACTTATTCCAAAGAGGTTTCTTGAAATCATCTTACGAAGGATATTGTTTACCTAGAATTCATAGGAAAGACCATGAAAATAGCATATCAATCATAATTAAAGAATTTATAAGGATATATTGCAATACTATGTAATGTTATTATCTGTTCAAAATCCAAAAGATTTCCTTGCTAGAGCATGCAATTATGCGTTATTCACATTGGTGAGAATGTGGATTGTTGTAGACTAGAATGTCATCCATTATAAAGGGTCTAAAATAATTTGGTTGCTCAATGATCCGTCAAACTCAACAGAGTCATTTTCAATCACTACATGTCTTAGTCTGACCTGTGTTGACGATCTTTTACATAACTTGTTATTATCATGATATTTAAATTATACTCCATTTTCCTTCAAAAACAAACCTCACGAATATATATATATAGGAACTTTATTAAGCCTCGAGAATAGGGGAGTAACAGACAATAATTTAAAGAACGATAATGATATGTATATTAGATTGATAAGAGGAACTTTCATATTGTATTAGGAATAATTTAACAAATCTGTACATGCAATATAACAAAACTGGTCCCTCCATGTTGGGCTAAAGGAGAAAACAAAATGGTGGAGCTAACAACACTTACCTGTAGTTTTGAAATGAAGATCCTGAGTTTGAGAGTAGATGGAAAAACGCCTGCTCTTCCCAAATCTGAAATTATACAGTTTCTTTCAACAATTTTCATAGTCTACCCAATAAACAAAGGCAAAAATATATTTACTAATAGAGCCGTAACAATAATTTTTAAATATTATTGTATTGAACATTTTATTACCATGCAATTAAATAGCAATTCCAAAAGCAATTTACTAAGCAAGGCCATACACCAGATTGGCTTTTCTTTAAATACGGTAGTACTGCCTGCTCTAGAAAATATACAGTATATTTAAATCAGTTAAAACCGCCGCATAGTCGTAAGCATGACATAAATATTATTAATATTACGGCATAGAAATAAGGAAATATAGAAAGAACTAATACAAAGTATTGATCATGAGGAAAAAAAGAAAAATATCTACATTCACAGTATGGATGGATGTTTAGAATTGTAATAGGGGAAGAATGTCTCAATGTCAATACTGCAAGTGAATCTATACTTCAATTGTACACATACCTGCTAATTCAAAACGCATTACCTAAGATCAAAGGGTTTTCCATTACTTGAAGAGCTTTATTCCACTAATACTCATTACTTATGCATCCACAATGCAAAAATTACTAGCATACACATAAATTAGCTCAAGGAAAGTAGCACAAAGAATACATACATTCACAGTTACGATTTCCCTATTGTGAACCCAGGAATGTTTACACCATAGAACAATTAATTTTATCAAACGAAATGCAACATAATTACAGTTCAAAAGCAACTAAGGTGTCACACATCAGACTGAAAAAATCCGTTCCAAGTTGAATAGTAGTAGCCCATGCACAGTTGCAAGTACTTGCGATGCCATTTTCACCAAAGTTGTGCATCAAACATCGTATTCAAACATACATTTATACTCCAAGCTCACTTTTTTGCAATTTTTCTTCTTTAATCATATCACAGAGTTATGAATCATACTATTTACCCCTAACCCATATGTCGGTAATCCTTCAAATTCTAAAACATATGTCATGATACTTAATTAAGGTTAGTCACTTGAAAGAATTCACAGCATCGGCAGCATATGGTAGCGCAGAAACTTTCGAATTGTTAATTTGGAAAGTCCATCAAAGCTATGGAGATGAAAAAAACTGGGAAATTTCCCCTAACAGAAGCTGCTAAGCAGCAAAACAATAAAAAAAAACATCCACAAACCTGGTTCGTTTTAAATTCTGGTTGTTAGGCCTATAACTGACATGGCAAAAGAGGCATTATTGATGAACTGCCCAAATAATGACCAATAGTAAGACAAACCTCATTAAGGGTTTGCGGTTCAATTCTACTTGGACGTACCTTATAAATAATTAATGAGCTCTTTTACAAAATGCAAATGATGGAACAGGCCTTCTGATGGACTAAGGAATATATTGTTAGCTGTAAGTTACTCGCACATGACGCAGAGCAAAAAGTTAACGGTGTTTTGAAGAGAAAGCACTGAATGTAACAAAATAAAATGTTGTTCCGTATGCGAATGCCCTTTGATCTGTGAGGGACCGTAGCTGTTAACTGAAATTAAGATTGCATTATTCTATTAACATTTGACACTAAAATCACCCTAATGATGAGCTCAGCAATATAGTTTAATGTGTTTTGATATTTTATTCATGAGAAACTACTCCACCGTCGAACACACGCAGAAAATTTTTAAAAGTATCTATTAACCAAATATCCATCTCATGCTAACCTATTAACAGTGTATCCCTGGATATTGTAAGCTAAGACAGTCTACCTATTTTCAATGCTGTTTTACACATTCAATAAAATATATATTATGCTATGTATATTAAAGTATCTGCTTGGTTTCAGCTTAGAATGCATACTAAGTATTCCAAGCAGAGACTAAACATACCCTGCATTAACCTTCCAGAAATTAAAATTGAAAATAGCCAAGCAGACAATTGCAATCGAACTCGTACGTGACGAGAAGAAAAATAATTCTGATGTGCCGTTTTCAAAAGCAGATTTGAATTGTCAGAAAATTACAACAAAACTAGAACGTGTTGATGGTATATTTAAATAGTTCCAACTTAAAAATATAAAATATTTGAATAAATGATATGAATTATAGAATTTATATTAGTTAATATTTCCTGCCTACAAAATTATCGGTCAAACAACTAGTTATTAATGCTTATTCTTTCCCACACCGACATAATCAGAAAATAAGTAATAAGGCAAGAAAGATAACAAATTATAAGTTCTGACAAAACCATCACATGGAACGAGTTGCCTTTTTCATCAAAATTTCATTGAAAACTTGTACGTCAAGTTTTTCGAAGGCAAAGTGCCCACTAACAGAACTAAGGATTTCGTCAGAGGCTGCATGCATATTTTATGAAAGTAAACATATGGTTGAACAAAGGGAATTCCTGGGTTTTCCCATTACAAGATTTCAAATGACTGTGTAACACTTGACATACTTGCTTGGACATTCTTCATCAACTGGTCAGAGATGGTTTGCAGGCAGCTGTGGAAACTTTTACCAGATATGAAAGATTTCCTCATGCAATAAAGCCATGGAGAAGTGACAGGGGAAAATCTTCTTGTACTGTGCAGACAACGGGTTCCTTTTGGTCTCTGTAGGCAGAATGAATTGGTTATTGATATTTCAAGGCTGATGCAATGTCCAGTGTATGAATTTGTGTGGATTTGTAATTACTTATTAGAAAATTCAACCTTTATATAGAATTATAATACTACTCAGTTAAGAAAAAGATCATTGTTATGGATAAAGCCAAGCTCACTCGCCTGAATGTTGACTTCAGACTTCAATTATTATTAAGTGTTACTTACTGCAAATTGCATAAAATATCCACACCATTGTAGATTTAACAGTTTATATCACCGTGGTCCAAGTACAGGCCAATAAGTTAAATATGCCCCCCCTCCCCCTTAGTGCATTTATTGACCTAGAATATTGCAAATCAAAGCGATGACGATTTAAATTATAACTGCTTAACTGAATAATTTAATACTTGAAGAATGTCCTATTTTTCCTATGTGAAATGTAAGTAATGTATGTAATGATATTCATCATTAGATTAAATAATAAAAATAACTCACGAATGCAAACTTATGAACAACAGTGATGCCAGGCCCGGGCCAATTGTTGGAGTTAAGAGAATGTATTACAAATTTCTATGAGTGATGATTATACAAATTCTACGATAGCTTTGCATAACAATATAAGAAACCTATGATTCAAAACAATTTAATTCATCTATATTCCCCTAAAAAATACATACTCCAGCTAAGATGGAGTTGTATTTCTAGAAATAACGTTTAAACAAATAAAAGTCATTTCACCACTGGCAGGTGCAGAGGTAACCAAACACCATAACAAGCTTCAAGGGTCTGAGGTTAGATTGTTCAAAGGCAGCGATTGACTCACATCTATGTTCAAATTAATGAGAAATTAAAATTTTATACTCGCGCTGCACAGCAACAGAGCGCGAGCTTGCATGTCACAGTGTCTGAATGTTGACAGTATGGAAAAGGATTTAGTCTGTTTCAAAGTGAGAAGGCTATATCAATAAAACAGTATCAAAATGATAAAAACCATAAATGCCTTTGGGCCTATATCATTATATTCGCCAATCATTGTGATAATGATATTTCAGATGTTTATATTATAGTCAAATTGTCCAAAATGAAAAATTTAATATTAGATTAATACATGCTAATAAGTACAATAGAATTTTAATCATGCAAAAGTTGGAATTCATCCATTATACAGAAATTTCGTAAGAGCAGTACATCACCACTCCCAATATATCTAGTTGATAACAGTGGGCAGGCAAATTTAACACAATTATAAGATAGAATTAACAGTGGGTATGTATAACATATATTATTTTAGCATAACTCCAACTCCTCTCACTCTCGCATATTAGATTTCCCGTATTTTAGTGACTTCCCGCGGTTCCCGTTCTTCCGCATTTCTCTCTTCCCAAGCGAACCAATGTACCGAAAGGAGCACTTCGGTCCTGCATGTAATATGGCGAATTCAAGCCATGTAAACGCTGCTAGATAGAGAAAAACCACACTGAATATATCTGTGATGTTTTATATATTCAAATTACATTAATACACGATTTCTACACCAAATAAGCATTGGTAAAGCATCTAAGGCCATTTGGGACAACTGGCAAATGTCCATCAACATAGCATGTGAGGTTACAGCAGCACTCGCGCTAGATGGCGGTAGAGATCACGAACTTTTAAGAGAATAAAGGCACGGTAGATATTCGGTTATTGAATAAATTCAAGTAATTGCTCAAATACCTCCAGGAGAGTCGATAAGAGTGAATTATTAATCGAAATGTGACGTTCTGTTGAAACGTGGCGTGATTTGCTTTCATCGGGTTTGACTCGTAACAAATCATTTCTCAAAGCCTTTTTAGTTTGCAATCAAATTTCACCAAGCATTGGCATAGGCTTCCAGAACGTATTTTAAATAAATAAGAATCTGATTCCCAGGGTGCTTTAATATTTGATCAAATGGAAAAGTGACAAATATGACAGATACATAAGATTCTCACATAAGGACAATGAACAATACAATCTTAAACATGAATTTTTTTTTCCATTTGTGTATGTATAGCGGTTTTAGGAATAGAATCATTATATTATTGAAACTATTTCTAAATATTATTATCATACTGACTTTGCTTACCCAGGATAAACTATGATATTAAATAAAAAGCAATCTTTGTTGAAACCAATCGACAACAAAGTTTAAAGAAACGAACAACATCATGACGAGTATAGAAATAGACTATGTAAATTACACAAATAATATCAATAAACTTTCAAGAAAACTTGATGGAAAGCACTGCAATGAAGAGGTATTGAAGTCAGTTAAATAAGGCTTGTCTTGTTTGTTCAAGACGCCCTCGCTCAAGTTTCTCTAACTTTTCAAAGTGCTTTCTTGCATTTCTTATGTTAATAAGTGTCAATTCAGGAGCTGAACATGGAAGAGAAAACAATAAAGTGAAACAAATTAAAACTACTTAAAAGTACATAAGACGGGGAACAGGCTAACATATGCCCCAGTCTGTGGAAAGCTTGTGCTATGCACAGCCACGATCACCAAAATTAAGAATGGTGCATGAAGGTTACCCCTGAAGCCCAGTAAGATAGCATTCGCCTGATAATTTTTTCAAGGACTTTTACCATGAAGTTTTCATGATACTTATACTGCTTGTACCACATATTGGAGGGTCCCCAAAATTTTAAGGTGAACATCTTGGAATACCATGATCAGATACAGCCTCAATACAACCCCTGTTGGAAATAATAATTATAAAAATACATACCAATAGAAGTATCTGAAGTGACGACCATAACATATGTGTTCGTAGTGAACATTTCAATGAAAGCTGCAAAGTCCTTGTTTTTCACTTCCATACTTTGTAGAGCAGCTGCGACTTTACTGCAAAGTAACCAGGAAGTAATAGTGAGTCGTATAGAGTTAGGATATAAATAAATGAGAACAAATAAACGGCATTTCGCGATACAAACCTGCAGCTCAACTTGAATTGCTTGATTATATTACTTATCTTCTCAAATCTATGGATATCTCTGTGTTCTCTGCGCTGATGGTGTGATATTACTAAGAAAGTTGCTTTTTCAAATAGAAGAACCTAAAAAAATAAATGTCGAATTTGATGTGCAGAGAGTAAGAAACAAAGCAAACTTGGCTCAAAATTATTATTCGAAATTCATCCACGGATATTAGGGAGGTAATAAATGGGTGTGGGTGTTTTATATTGATGACATAAAAAGGGAAAAATAACGAATTTATTTGTGGGCCTTTGTGCATTCCTCAAGAGTAGAGAAATAGAGCATTTAGTCATAGAAAATGTACCTCATCAGCATTGATGATTTCAGCAAATCGAGCAAGATTAGATTCCAGTTCCTGCACATTAGGAATCAACTGATACATGATACTTGACCATGCCTGTCGTACAAATATCATGAAATATCTGTCAATTTTTACCTAAAATGAATATACTATATGGAAGTGTATTTTAAATAACCTTATATAAAGTTTCATCCCATATTGAAGTTTTAAAACAAGTGCATTGGAGAGGTTTTGATAAGTTGATCAAGTCAGTTTCCTTGTCCTGAAAGATCTGTAAAATCATCAAACGAAAAACTTTTGACTATGATATCGATACAAAAGCATTGAGAACAAGATTTAGGCAGAAACTCAACAACCAATTTATGAGTAGTTTTTTGTTCAAAATTTGTGAAAAAAGGCCAATAGCATTACACAAAATAAACATATGATACCATATCACGTTGATCCTCTTGTACAAGATCCATTTTATGAATAAGACAGAATATCTTGGCACTAGGGGAATTTTGTAGTATGGCTTCGAGACACGTTTGATAATAGTGCATATCTCTTTCAATCTCTCTCGATTCAACATCAAAAACATAAATCAGAACTTCGACATTGCGGAATATGTTGTCTCTCTGACTCGCGAAATAATTCTCCATGAATGCTTCTTGACTAAAAATACAGTATATATTTTATAAGCCGAGACAAAATAAAATGAGAATGGAGGTGTTTATATTTTATTTAGAAATTGTTTTCAATTTATAATGTTTGTGATTAAAAGCATGCCTTCTCAAAATGCTTGCTGCACATTGCATATCATATAACAAATAAAAAACAGAGAAATTTGATAAAGATACTAACCCTCCACAATCCCAGAGGTTCAGAACTAAGTTGCCGAGAAACCGTACGTGAGAATGCTCAACATCAACTACAAAAATTAATAGGATTTTTTTTAATTTCATAACACATTTGCTAAAGTAGAGTTTATCAATAACTTGATTACTTGTGGCACCGAGTCTTCTTGTGTCACGGGCAATGTAATTTGCAAATATAATGGATCGCATGCTGGTCTTGCCTGAACCAGATTTGCCCATTAACAACACCTGAAAAGGGGAACTTTATAAATCACAGTTCAAATAAAGAGGCACTATTTCCAAAACCAAATATTTGATATGGTGATGTTAATCTGAAGATGAAATTGCATGGTGAGGCAAGGTATTAAGAGTAATATTAATTTCATATTCAAAACAGAAAAGTGACTAGCTGTCCTTGATTGTGCTGAATATTCTATTTATTATACAAACTCTTCCATGATGAATGAATGCAATGAGTGTGAGAGATTTCAATATACATAAGATTCACAGCCTATTTACGAGCATATATTATTTAATTCTTAACGTAGCTTTCTGATTATCAGAGTATGATATATGAATGCAGTTTCCCTTCCTTCTAATCGGAAGTGTTGTTTGAAGGCGAATACCAAAATTATGTACAATCTTTTAAAGCCTTACTTGATTTATTTATTCTAAGAGAATTTCATACAAACCTTTTTCTTCATATTCTTACGCTTTCAACAAAGTGATTAAAAAGACCTGCAATTCGGAATGATGCTGTAAAATAAAACAAACCATAACCGGAAAATCTTTCAACGATACATGATCCGCAGTAGAAACTAAATAAATCTATAAACCACTAGAGAGTAGCGACTAAAAAACACGTTCATGAAGCAAACTGGTACAAGGGCGCCAACTTGTGGATAACACTTCTTGAATCGTTATCTAGTATACGCGGAGCTGTACTAACTGCAAGGTGACGATAACGAGCTAGTAAATTCGAGTTATTATAGAAGTATTATGCGTACGTTAAATGTATGCCATAGGCGAATATGGCGAATAAACGTTATTTCTAGACAAAAGCCGTGACCACGTACTAGAAAAAATGAGGTGAGTAACTGTCTTTAATTCGGAATAGAGAAATTTCTTTCTTTCTTGGTAGATCGATTTTGTTTGACAAAAAAACACTATTTGATGGAACATTTTCTGCGGTATTTTTCACTCTCAGCACTTTCCCTTTTCAGGTATTTTCTCCTATTAGTCCGTTATATCCAGGGTTTATGCATTCCGTTTATCCACGTATGTTCCTACTTCCATTCGACAATATGCAAGGACGTGGCCAACTATTCGACTTAACTTGTTCCTAATCCTTTTACATTTTTATATAATGTCGAAAAGGACTGATAAATGTTCTCCAACTGCTGCTAAATTTCAGTAGAATCCATATGCAAACAAAAAAAATAAGGATGTTGAGTATACATTCCTCTCATAAGCCAGAACATAATTCTTATTGATGTTACATCGTAAATTATACGAGTATCATCGTATTATCCTACCAAATACAGCAATTCAATTTGTCTGATTAACATACATAGGCCACCTTAAAAGTAGAACTCATTCAATGAATAATAATTATGGAGATTTCTTAGGAAGTGGCTTTTGAGCTCCAGTGACTCGCCAAAGATTTCTTACCACCATGTTCTGGAAATAAAACGTTTAGTTCTGAAGATATTATTTTTAACTAGGTAAAATAACTCTACCCCAAATAAATCTTGTAAAACACGATTGGCAATGGATTTAGTTTCTAATTTTCAGTAATTTGAAAAATTATATTATGCGAACTAATTACCAAACCAACCTGACAAGTGTACGGCAACCAGGACAAAGGTATGAAAAAGTAGTTAGCGTCAGTTCCGACCACATATCTGTTTTTTGGATGTTTGGAAAACAGAGCATGCTCGTATGCGTGTACAACTTTTTCCACTTTAGGCGACACTAATTGGGAAAGTGTTTTCGTCATGAAATCGACATCTGGATTTTGGTTGCAAAGAAGAGTTAAATTAATTCGCCCACTAATTACAGTCTACGTCGGGGTATCAAATAACGAATATCATACCGATATTTTAGGAAATTATGAATTGGACAATCCTTTAGTGGAAAAGTGCAACTTCAACTGGTTTATCGCTTCGTGAATTTGAATTTATTTCGACACGAACAGACTTACATTCTTCCAAATATTCATTTCCGCCAAATTGTTCCTGTATGGATGGGTCGACTTGTTTCCAGCATTCTCTCAGTAGTTGTTCATTAATCTCTGGGTCGGGGATATTAGTTTTGAAAAAACCTGGCTCCAGTGTATGCACGGAAATGTTGTATGGCGCAACATCGTAACTATATCATAGAAACATTCACAATTATAAACGTTCGTTTCAATTTAGGTATCTATAGCTAAGACTATAGTTGTCACATTCCAGACTGTGAAACAGAATATACCACAAAAAATCTGAAAACGCCTCGATTCCGTATTTGGACAGCGCATAGCCTCCTGCAACATAGCTCAATCTACCAAAAATACTAGCAATATTCACGATGCGACCTGAATATAAGGAAGATACGAGGAAAATAATAAAAATCATATATAAGGAATTGAATCGTGATCATAATAATGATCGCTAACCTTCCCTTCCGCGTTTAATCAATGGCAAAAATTTCAATGTAACATCATAAACACCGAGTAAATTGACATCTATCGTCTTTGAACATTGCTCTTTAGTCGTCCATTCGAACGGTGCATTTACTCCTACTACGCCTGCGTTATTCACGATAGCCCATAAACCTGTAGGAATAATCATAAAAAACAATTTTTTTAGTTCACAACTGGTTAATCGAGTGCTGCATAAGAGGATTTGTCTGTTTGCTGCGTGATATTCGTGTAAAAATCTCCCGACCACGCAGTTAAATACACTAGTTAAAATGGTTCTGAATTTCTCGAAATCCAGTGAATCGGTGTAGTGAAACTCCAGAGTCAGTAGACAGTAGAGTTAACTACACTACAACATCTGTTTGCATTTCGTGGCTGCCAGAGAATTCAACAGCGTCGCCACAACTTTTATTGCTGGAGGGATTATCAATTCTTATCAATTCTCATACGAAACACTGTTTACTATTTGGATTGAACGCTACAGCCTCGGTAAACAATCAGCAACCTTATGCTTATTAATATCTTACTAGAGAGAGAGAGAGAAATTATGGAGCCTGCTGTTCTACTTCACCTTTGCCAGCAAGTTCCTTATCCACAAAGTCTGCAGCCTTTTTTACGCTCTGGGAATCGGTCACGTCTACCTGAATTAACTTCATTTTACTGCTGCATTTTTTCCGAAGTTCACGTTCGCTGGAATCGAGAAAGTAGCCAGCGAACACTGGTACTCCTGCACGATCGAGACTTTCTGCCAACAATCGACCAAATCCACTATCACAACCTGTAACATGAATACCAGTATAACAATGATTTGTAATATAAAAAATTAAAACCACCGATGTGCAGTGGATCGTCAGATACCTGTTATGTCTGTCTACGTTAATTACCTGTTATGAAAACATGTCGTTCGGTAATGTCATGAATTCGTTGGAGATATCGAAATCTTCTGAACATCCATAGGATTAAAAAAATGCCTGCCAAAATTGTGAGACTCCATTCGTTGTCGAATACCCCCATCACCGTAGTTGGACTAACCAAATACACGTGAGCGTTCGTTATTATAACAATTTGTGGTAGTCGAAGCGTGACTATGTAACATTTATGCTTCGCTTTGCTAATGCTTTCCTTCTCGTTTTTAGCCCTGTTCATAACGTTAATAATATTTAGCACTGTTTAGCTTCATCTCCTAATTGACTATGAACCAGTGAGTACCAGTAATGTCAGTGGCAGAAAATACTTAACTGCCGCTGGGTTTCGGCAAATAAATTGGCATTAACGTTCGCCCCTCCAACCAATAATAGGTATCGTATCAGTATTAATATTACATCGTATTTGTAACGACAGCGGTTCTATTAAGTTGCAACCAGTTAAACTCATCGTAACCAGTTTAAAAGAATCGTTTAATTTCTTACATAATTATTTAGAACAGCGAACCTGCAATAAGCCAGACAAGATGCACATTGATGCCAGGATGCCGAACCACAATAAAGTAGAAATAAAAACTCTATCGCTTGTAACTTCAATCGTGTATCTATTGGTTATCATCGTACGTATTTCTACACAAACCAGTTAACTGGGCCATATAAATGCGATTATCCATTAAACTATATGTACAATTCTACAATGAATGGATTATGTTAAAAGATTGGTGTAGTATCCAACCAGTATGAGATATCGGCGGAAATATAGCGTGGGGCATGTAGCTTATGCTACTTTTGATACTATACTTATCAGGTCCCAGGTCATGCATGATGAAATTTTCATTCTATCTTGCTTATATTCTCAAAGATTATATGCTAAGTGTTTCTTCAAGTAGATGTATCATATATGTATTTCAATATTTCTTAACAGCATCTCTTGGAATTGGCACTCGAATCCCAGTCACACGACTCAAAAGTGAAATCACAAACATCTGTTAAATAGAATAAATCAAACTTATGAACAGTGTGATATATTGCAAGTTTTTTTTACCATAAATCTGCCATGGGTGGACAAATTACTACTATACACATATTATAGATGGGAATTGACTGGTAACGCTGCAATAGCTCGCATGAACGTATATTCCTTTAACCTCTGTTAAAAGTCTCAAAGAACGCCCCACGTATACAGTTACGGCCCATCACAATGTAAGAACTAAAGTTGTATCATATTAATATTGAAGAAATCCGTATATTGTGTTGGATAGATGGAATAAGCAATTTAGTTACCTGTATTGTGAAGGGAAACCACGATAAAGGAACGAAGAAGTATTTTGCATCCCGTCCGACAACATATCGATTCTTCGGATATTTGGACAGCAGTGCATGTTCGTATGCATCGACTACCTGACCAATGTCCGGGGAAGTAAATTTTAGCGAAGCCTCCAGATTCCTACGATCTATAAACATCATTCAGTTGAAGACCAACGAAAGTAAAGATATACAGTGGCGAAGTAAGGTACCATTTCTCGAGAAAGGTACATTTTTTGTATGTATGATAAATATATTTTTAATTGAGGAAGCTCTAATAGGGAAGGATTCGCTGCCTCTATTACGCTGCAGATTGACACAGATAGAAAAGAATTTAAGAATAAAAAAATCCGCTTGCGGCGCTAGATAAAGAAATAAGAGATCTCACGTTCGTCAAGATATTCCTCTCCTCCATATTTTTCACGCACGTTGGGGTCGAGTTTATCCCAAGTTTTTTGCAAACTTCCGCAAAGATATTCGGGTGCGGACAAGTTTGTTCGGAAATTCCCGGGTTCCAGAGTGTGTATGGTGATGTTGTAAGGTAACATGTCGTAGCTAGTTATAAAAACAGAATCTAATATAGTTTCAACTTCGAATTTCAGACTAAAAACACTGCAATAAAATCATGATTGAAGTAGCAGGGCTTTAAAGTGGTCCTCTAATATAGATAATCCTTAATTAAGTTTCCGTTTCCGTTTTAAGGCCCATTTGCCCATAAACGAACTCCTCACTTAACGTCGAGATTACGTTCCAACATCAATAATTTTCTTCGTCTGCTGGATGCAAACGTACATGTGGGAACAGTGACGACAACGATTCAAGCGTGAGGAATGGGTCGTATTGTTACAGTCCTGATAACGGTCGTAAGTCTGCGGTCGTTAATTGGGGAGTACGTGTATTGAAGGTATGGGGAACGCGAGTTTTTTTTATTTCAGTATAGTAAACTACTAAGGTACTACTATTTGCAGTTCCAATCACAAAAAGACAAATAAATATACCTTAGAAAATCTGAAAACGCTTCCATTCCATATTTCGACAGGGTATAACCTCCTGGATAGAGCGATATTCGTCCAGTGTAACTCGACATGTTAACAATCCTACCTACGATAAAAAAAATTGCATTTTCGGTAAATAAAGCTAATACCCAACAGAAGATTCGAACGAACCTTCTTTACCGCGTTTTAAAAGCGGCAAAAACTTTACTGTAGCGTCATAAGCGCCAAGTAAATTAACGTCTAGCACCCTCTGGCAATCCTCCTTGCTTGTCCATTCAAATGGTCCATTGTAAGTGCTTATACCGGCATTATTGACGATGGCCCACAGCGCTGAAAAAAATTGCAATGGAGAACAGCGATACGTCAAATTTTAAACATCGCATGTGTAAAATATATTATAAAAGATTTATTTAGGATCATGATATAAGTGCAAATGATCAATATCTTTAAAGTTTTGTTGGCGGAGTTTCATTTATTTGGCTAATGCCAAATTTTTAACTTCTGTTTATCGTCAAGAGCTTTTTATACGCTATTACGATGGGTCATAGGATCACGGCTCGAGATTTTCAGATAACGGTTGACATCAGAATAATAATAGGAGGAAATGAGTCATGCGAAATTAAATGCAGATTCATATAGATGAGTTATACATACAAAGTAGTTTCCATTACGTTGTGTTTGATTACAAGACGATAACTACTATGGAAAGTCTTACCTCGTCCACTCAATTCATTTTCCACAAAACATGCAGCGTTTAAAACGCTTTTTGAATCAGTAACATCTAACTGTATTGGTATTACGCGACTGCTGCATTTATTCTTCAGTTCCTCAACAGATGAATTAAGTAAACATCCAGCATACACTGTAACCTGTTTACGATCGAGTCTTTCAGTTAACAATCTTCCGAATCCAGAATCGCAACCTATCGAGCAATGAAAAACTTGGTAGCTCTCGAGTAATAAACCGATTAGCTAGAAACGAAGAGGATCAATTACGGAATTCATGCTCACCAGTAATGAATACATGTCTATTGTTTATATCAGGTATTTTCTGGTGATATCGAAAACACCAGATTAACCATATAGCGAAAACCAAGCACGAAATAACACTCAGATTCCAAGCATCACACGCCAACATATCCATGATAGTCGTATTGGGCTATTCCCTGCAACTGCTAACAGTTAACTAACGTCCGCGCTGATGCTCTCGCTTTATCATTTGTTTATAGTACACTGATATGACGGTGCTTCGCTTCAGTTGTTCTCCGTAATGCACTGTCGACGCTAATGTCGTATTCCGTACTGTCGAACGGCTGGAAATGGTGCTCGAAATGCTACATGACTGCAGGGAAGAGGTGGTCTCGTGGGGACTTGTCCTGGCACCATCATGTTGAGAATAACACAAAACATATGTTTTTTTTGTAGAATATTTGAAGGATGATTGGAAATACCTGCTAGCAATGTAAAATTAGTAGAGTAATAGTAAACAGCTTTAATCAGAGTCTTAAAGTTAATGATAAATTAATTTACAACAATAGGAGCCGTGTAGTTCATACTATGCTACGTTCATTCAAATTATTTATAATGAGAGTTAAATTAAAAATCTTCATAATAATTGTAGCACAATTCTAGTTATTGTTATGAATTAATTATCACGTGAGGTGTACGGAACCATAACGTTGTAGATTCGTAGTAAAGTTTTGCAAATGCTTCACAAAAAGTAAATTGACAGGTTCTATGCCTTCAAATCGTATGAAAGACTAGCTGTGACTCAAATGACTAAAGGTACCACCGTCGTTCTTGATGTTAACACCATGTCAATTCCCTATACAAAGTTCACTGCAACTTCAAAAGAAGAAAAACAGTGTCCTCACTGTCTGGGTGAGAATAATGAAAGAATTCGTTTGAAACTTTATCAATTGAATTTCGAGGAAGCTATTTACTGTTGCCCTTCGCCTACCTGTGTATATCTGTTGAAGGAGGATAATTTGAACCAATTCATCATTAAACGCGATTCGTCCTTAGCGTTTTGTCAGAAAGAAAAATTCGTTGCGGAATCGCCACGATATCATAAAGATACCCGCGAAATGATCGTGGACAATACTCGTTCGTTTGTTGAAAAAAGAGTTGTGGTAATTGCAAATCCTTCCAATCATTTGGGAGGTGGTAAGTTTGATTTGGATTTTCATCATAATGCTGATATTTTAGAGACAAATGCATACCTCGCTAATAACTATGAAGAGAACATTTCAGAAATTCAGAAGGACTCGTTTCTTGATGAGAAGAAAAATAGCAGAGAATCTAAAGGGATTTTGGAGTTGTCTCAGGAAGGAGTAAGCAACAATCAAACTGAGGGTGATGAGGTCAACTTGATTGGAGAAAAGAAGGAGGGCAGTAGTTGTGTTGAAGATGAAAAAGTAGTCGATGAACATATGAAAGCACAAGCATATAAACTTCAGAATTCAAGAACACTAAATCCTGGCACAGAGACTTCTATATCACCCGATGACTGCGTTATTGTAAGCGACATTTTTCAAGAGTTATCTGCCAGAGAAGAAGATATGGGCATTGAAAGTACTGGTCCTTTGGACCGTCCACCTGTCAATAAGTTTAATATTCAATGGACAAATTTTTGTAATTCGTGTTGGTTGGATTCAATCATGATGTGTCTGGTGAACAGTTCAAATTTACGGCGGATTTTAAACCTGAACCCTTCACCAACTACTCATATTTTGAGAAAATTATGTCACGAGTACGACAACTGTCAAAGCATTTATATTTCCGAGTCACATAGTGATGCTGTAGTTTCACCGATAATTAAAATAGCTAGCAGGCTTAACTTCGTTAGGACAGAGCTCATACGCATGCTCCAAACATCCATATCGTTCAATGCAAGTGAATTTCAAAGTCCATTAGAGATACTGCCCGTGTTATTGAAGCTCAGTTCTGTCGAAAAGCTGGTCAAGCTAAGTATTCTTTGGGAGTTTGAATGTGAGGATTGTGGACACAAGCGAGCCAGGAGATCAGTGACACACATCGCTTCTTTTCCACATACCAGTCCAGATTTTCATCCACTCAATGCCGTTTTTGAAAGAAAGTGTTTTGAATGCGTGAAAGGCAGTGGGACTATGACAATGAATATGGAAAAGTTGCCTCCTGTTCTAATATTTCATTTCAGATCCGGCTTGGCTCATTCAAATTTTCGTGTACTTGATTTTGGGGTACAGGGTGTCCTGTATTCTGTGTTTGCTGTTATTCAGTACATCACAAAACCATTCAAACACTTTTTGACATGGATCAAAGACGTACAAACAAACCGCTGGCTATGCTGCAATGATCTTGATGGCCCAGTTTGTTCTTGGCAAGCCAAGCAACCTAAAATTCCTCCACAAGAGATACACATGGTGATGTGGGAGAGAGCTTCCACTATGAATCCACAAGAAGCTAAGGAGGCAGATGTATCTACAATCTTGAACCTCGAGGTGTCAACGCATGCTGACGGAATACCTCTGGAACAGTTCTTCGCCCACGAACTAAATGAGACAATAGTTCTTCCAATTGATGATAGCGGCAGTGAAAAATCTGTTGATTCATTACCCGAGGCTGTATCGGCTACTGATACTGGTGTTCACAATGTGATTGATAGGCTGAGAATAATTTCAACTATTCCAAATGAATTCATTCAAGACAGTAAAGTAACATCTTCTTTTAGAATTCTAGACACAAGGAAGAAGAGTGAAGAAACCATTAGCAAGTCTTCAGCTGATATTAAAAAAATCACTAAACCAGTGTCATTTTTAAATCAACGAAGGTATACGAAAGCAAATAAAAACTTCACACGTCAGACCAAGAAGCAAAAGTTTGAATCTTTCAAACCGAAAAAAAAGTTTGTGATATTGGGTTACTCGGCCCCTAGTTCTCCCCAGCCACCACCAATCACTCAAAGACGGCCGAAAATACTCAAAGAAAATGATTCAACAGTATACAATGCAGATTCTATGTCAGAAAACATGGAATTATCTGGCATACTGCCGCTGGCTTTTGACGTCAGTGCCGAACACAGCCATGAGAATTTAAATTCAGCACCGGCTTTGCTTAAACGTTCTCTAATGACTCCTCCACCTTCTCTACCAAGCAGCAACTCAAACACACCTACCCTGGAAGTCGAGAATAATCACAATGACGTTATTGTAGAAGAGTACAACAGCATGCAGAATTTACAGCCAAATGATATTAATAATGACTTGTTTGGAGATTTTGATTTAGACCTGTTCATTTGATTACCGCAATCTAGTTTGTACTTGAAGCTAGCTGCTTTTTCAGCTATTATTTATATCTTTCTGAATGTTTTTTTTTT
>QRAM01000460.1:0-39176 GCA_013436055.1 Halocynthia roretzi | reverse complement strand
TAAAATAACCAAGTTAGTATAATAAGTTACTGTAGAGACCATTAACATAAGCATTCTTTGAATTTATTCACCCCACATTACGAATGTAGCAGACTACACATTATTATTTACAAATTGGCCTCATCTCTGAAGATTGGTAGCCTATATAAAAATATACATCTGACAGAAGGCTGTTCTAGCACCATACAGGTTATATTGGTGGATTAATCACAGGATTAATCATAGAATTAATTCGCAAGATTGATTATTAAAGCAATATTATTAAGCGTCAGCATACGTAGTTACTTGCATAAAACGAGTAGTACTCGTACAACTCCTAACATCATTATTAGAACATGGGAACATGTCTACCAACGAATCAGGTGCAAAAATCCACAATGTACCAGTGCATCATAAAGTCAGCGCAGCGCAATAGTAAACTAATCTTCTGTCTATAAATTGTAACGAATCGTCCACAGGTCCAACTTTTTACAATGCATATGCAAGAACATCTGATAGTTTACTAAAGTTACTGAGAAGTCAGACAAGAATTTATGCGAATGTGTGCCATCAAATTTCTACATAAAATCTACAACTACAAACAGAAATAAAAACTCAAAATCAAGTTGTATTGCAACAAGGTAGTATCAACCTTACCAAGAACATCACTTAAATTCTTGTTAAGGACATCGTACTAGCTAAAGATTCCAGCACAAGATATCACTCTGAATCAAGCAGAATTCTTGAAAGTAAAAAGAATTTTTCTCACATTCTCATCCATATTTCTCTACTGCGATTTTCACTATGGAACTAATAGGCTATTGTCATACCATGGATTGGCGTCCCTCTAACTTTTCACAAAACTGAAAAATCAAGGTTTGGAATAAAATATTAACATGACAAGAACAAAACAAAGAACAAAGCAATATCTCATACCTTATTAATGATCGGGATACTTAAAATATTTCCAATAATAGGCAATCTTCTGGCAAAATTGATTACCACAGGAAAGAAGCCACTGTGACATAAAAAATTGATAAAATATCAGCTGTAAACTGAAACGTTTGATTTTATGAAATCAGGGTCTAAAAACTTACCTAAATAAAAGAAAAAATCCATAGATTTCAACGAGCATTCCTATCAGTGGCCAACCCAACAAGACAATGATTATTCCGGCAAAGAATAAACCACTCGATTTTATTTTGTGCTTTTGGAAAAAGAAACTGAAAGTTCTTTGGAGACCGATGACAAACGAAAGCCCGCTAATGAACAAGAGCTGAATGGAAGAGAGAAATGAAGTGTTATTGTATTGAAAGCATTTTACAGAACAAAGCTTCAAACAGTCTTACATTTCCAAAGGCAAGCAGAACTCTATCAAAGAAAAATATTATTCCGATGAAGAGGAATAAAGATCCGAATCCGGTCAGTCCGATTCCAATTTCTAAAACGAAGAAAATTAAGAGTGCTTATGTCTCAAAAATCCATTCTTTTGAAATGAATAAATGAAGTTCAATGAAAAGCTTTATAGTAGATTTAAAATTCTTCTCTTTCCTTTAATGACGTATTGTTTTCAATCTGCAGATATCAGACAACAGCTAACGTGAGCCGCTCGTAATATTAAATCACTTATGTGGAACTGGGTTACATTAGACATTATGAATATTGCCTATTGCTTACTTTGTGAATCCGATACAGACAACATAGTTGTGGTGAAGTGTCAGTCGAAAGAAATGATACAATAGCGAACAATTGCCTAAATTTTTCAGTTAATAAAGGTTCAACAAGTTACATACGTTGCATTTACGCGTGGCTTAACAAAATACTACATCCAAGGGTAAAGTTCATTTATCGTGATACAGTTGAGCGGTTTACCGTCAGCGCGTCAGTATATGAACTAGTTATACGAAGCAATTTCATAGCTCCTTCCAATGATTGCAAATGCTTTAGCACACTTTGTACACATTAGTACATAACACAGTAATCACATTGCATCAAACAGACTAGGTGATTAAAATAATGAAGTACGCAATATGTGATATAAATCCCTGAAGTATTATGTTTAAACTACAATGTTTTTATGTCATCTTGTCAACCAACAACAGCCATGGCTAGAGTATTTCTTTATCATTACCCTCATGTGAGTTTCTATCGCCAACATAAAACCAGTACTGTGTACTCTTATCTGCCTGACAAACAATTCTAATCAGCAAATTTCTTTACCTTTTGCACCCAACAATGAATACCATGCAGAGTATGCAATTGCCAAATTGTACTTGGCAGAAGATTCATTGCACATTCAAAAAAAACTTAGCACGACTATTATGCATACTCCTATTGCATGCAAACTGAGGTTTTTTTTGGAACTGTTTGTTGAAGTTAAACACATTCTTTACAAGCTTTCTCCATAAATGTTGCAAGCTCAACATCTTTTTTCGACAAGCCACCGACATCATGAGTACTCAGAGTCACATTAACCTGAAATGATAACAGAAATATACAAATTCTTATAACAATAGAAATAATACAAACAATATAATATAGAGCCGTTACTTTAGAGTACCTTATTATATACATTGAACCATTCCGGATGATGATTCATAGACTCTGCTTTGAGAGCTATTCTTGTCATGAAGCCGAAAGCCTCATTGAAATTTTTAAACATAAAATCCTTTTTGATGGCATCTCTACCACCTGAATCCATCTGCCAACCAGAATTAAGCAGTGGATTCAGCTGATTAGATCTTTCATCATCAGTCAACTTCATTCTCTTTTTCTGCAATAACCAATTTGTTGTTATCTGCTGTATAACTTTATTAATCCTTTCAAGGCAACAAAAGGGCCAATTGGTGTCAAAATCTGGTTACAAATAATGCTACTAATCGAAGGCAACAGAACTTTCATTTTTTTGATAAAATTGAAAAGTCCTATCCGTTAGGAAGCCCGAACCCACTTCTGAACTTATACTTCTTCCTAAAGGCCAAAGGGTAAATTAGATTGTACATTACTTACCACGCTTTTACCGATGCAAGCAGCGAGTTTTCGTATTGATAAGTGGTCGAGGATGGGAATACTGCGCGATACATCAGCACGCCGTGTAAAAATATTTGAAGACAAACGACGAGAAAAAAAGGCAGCGGACATTATGATTCACTTCATCTCACGTTTCATATAGAGCGCATTAATTAAGTTGTTTGTATAGGCCAAACGATCGGAATTTGTCTTCTATCAATACCATCCTAAATCCACATATAAGGGAACATTTAGTCAGCACTTGACTTCCATTTAGCACTGAGCACACCGAACCAAACGATATCAATTTTACTATTAACAATACTTTAACTACTGTCTACTGCCCACTAACACACTTCGGAAGGCAGAAGTTAAAGATGTTAGTTAGCAATCTACCTATATCTTTGTTTTTGATCTGATCATATACATACTTCTGGTTGGTTTCATCGCGTTTGCAGTTTCTAGTGGTATTGACCTAATTGAACAACACAGGACTCAAAATTAACTCTCATTTTGTACGTGATTTACTGCTCTTTGAAAGTCTGATCGACTTTTGATCAATATTATACATACTCCAACTTAGATTAATCTAATATTTCCGTAACAGATTAAAAGCAGAAAGAAAAATCGCCCTATCACCGTTTCGGTGGGTTACACATTAAACATGCGAAGAAACAATGTTGATGAACGCAAATTCCCGGATAACTTAAAATATTTTCGATATGACGTAGTAGGATGCAGTCGCTGCCAAACACACTATAATCGCTAGAAGAACCGCCGCTTCTTTTGCAATCTGTCGGAGCTTTGGATTCTTGGGCCCCCCTTCCGTGGTAAAATGAGCACCGTCTTTGTTTTTGTAGGGGTAAGGAACATCTGGTATTTCTACACATAAAAAATCACAGAGCGGTTTCCATCCGGAACCCACGGGATAAACAAGAAGTTTTTCCGCTGGTACAGCACGCAACACATGACTGTTGTGCTGACGAAACTTGAACTTGTGAAGTCTTGCCTTGTCTCCAAAATGAACAAAGGGTAATTCAAATAATCCATCCACACCCAAGATATATCTCCCTGTGTATAAAAAACATAAAATAAATATAAATTACACCTTTATACTAAAATCATATGGTCAATATCTGTCACTTTGACCACATAATAAATAAAATTATATGCATTGGAGTTTCAAAATAAGGGATGAGGAATGCAAACTGAATATATAAATATAATATAAAACCGTCCATGGGCTTATCAACGAGTAATGGTTGCGGTCACTTCCTAATAAAAAGCCACCTTAGACACCTGTACACGTATTAGAAAGCATGAGTACATGTCGCTTTGGAATTTTAGTTATATAAATTTATGCTTGGCGATTAGGAAAATGAACACCACATGGTCGTTTAAACGGGTAGAGCAGATCAGCCGCGTTTTTTCCGTGAGGGCCTTTCCACGGGAATCTTCTATATGAAGCACAAAAACGACAGTGTTTCTTTGCTAAAGTAAATTTTTGAAAAATCCAATACAAGATACCTGTACGTAGGGCGTTTCGAATAAATCTGTTTCCACTTGGCAATAAAAACACGACGAGAAACAACATTTTAAAATATAAAGGAGTCTTCATTTGCATTCCTCTGAAGCTCTGCCACCATGATTCTTCATCTCTCGTGGAGAGGATAACCTACAAATTAAATTCATCATAGATTTACTGGTTTACGGTACATTACAAAGTGTGATAGAGCGTAGAAACACCACAATATATCCTTAGGCATTATGCTGACGTGATACCTTAGCTTCCGGTATGGCTTTGAATATTTCTTCCCAAAATGCTATAACTGCCCCATCTATTAAGACATCAACGTCTTGTAAGCTAGTTCTGATATCATCGTCAGTCACAGTTCCATCGAAAAACTTGGTCCAAAGTTTCTCAAGTAGTATACCCTGATCATCGTAATCATAAACAGTATATCCAAGAATTTTCAAAGCTTCTGCCAGACTCTTGGTGCCTGTTTTCCACATTCCAGCACAAATAATCTTCATAGAGTTTGTTATTTAATCCAAAAAACTCAAGACAATTTACGTACTTGTCAAAAAGGAAAAGATCTAGGCACTATTTGATAATGTTACGTACTAAACGACTGATTCCTTTCTATATGCTATTCTTGAATTAAATCATCGGACATTAAAGTGCAGTCTCGTATTCAGAGTTCGAAATGAACGAGATACATATAGACAAGTGGCTCCCACAGTCCAAAACGTAGATGTCGGAATGGGTACCACGTTAGTAGGTATTATAGTGCTAAATACGACTCCAAATTCTGTAAACAAAAGTGCTAAATGGTGCTTAATTTCGACCCAAAGTCCATGGAAAGAGGAGATAAGATTAGTTTCGGAACAGACTAACTGAAACCGCTCTGGTGCCCAATTAATTATTATGTCTATTGATTATGATTTCCCTGCTCTGACGCTCAATTAATTATTATGGCTAATGACTATGATTTCCCTCTTTCCGTTGTCTATGTTCCGAATAATGAACTGAAAAATGCTAACATACCATGCTTACCCATGAATGTTAACACGAAATGCTACACTGCTGCAATATTTCCTTGACGGATTGAAAGCAGCAAGAAAAATCGTTCTATCACCGTTTTGGTGAGTGAAGGGTGATTACATATGCAAAAAGACAATGTTGATGAACGCAAATTTCATTATCAATTCTCGGAAAACTTAAAATATTTTAGATATAACGTAGTAGAATGCAGTCGCTAGCAAGCACGCTATAATTGCTAGAAGGACTGCCGCTTCTTTTGCAATCTGTCGGAGCTTTTGATTCTTGAAGCCCCCTTCCGTGGCAAAATGAGCGCCTTCTTTGTTTTTGTGGGGATAAGGAACATCTGGTACGTCTACACATAAAAAATCACAGAGCGGTTCCCATCCGGAACCCACGGGATGAACAAGAAGTTTTTCCTCTGGTACAGCACGCAACACATGACTGTTGTGTTGACGAAACTTGAACTTGTGAAGTCTTGCGTTGTCTCCAAAATTGATAAAGGGTAATTCAAGTAATCCATTAACACCCAAGACATATCTCACTGTGTAAAAACGACATATAAGAAAAATAAAATACACCTTCAAAGTGTAATCCTATGGGTAATGCCTGTCACTGACCCCTTGAAGATTATATTTATGATTTGAGGACTGCAAACTTTATTCACAAATAAACCCTTGTGGGCTCATAAACGGGGGATGGGTACGGACTCTTCTTAATAAAAAACGTCCTTAGATCCATGTACACATACTAGAAAGCATGAGTATGATTAAAAAATAAACACTACCTGACCACGGGCGTTTCGAAAAGGCCTATTTACAGTAAACTTTGGTATATAGCTTCAAACCAACAGTGTCTCTTCGCTCAAGTAAATTTGAATAATGTACAATATACTTCACCTGAACGTAAAGCGTTTCGCATAAATCTGTGTCCACTAGGCAATACAAGCATGGTGACAAACAACATTTTTATATATAGAGGAGCTTTCATTTGCATTCCTCTGAAGCTTTGCCACCATGATTCTTCATCTCTCGTGGAGAGGATAACCTACAAATTAAATTCATCGCAGATTCACTGGTTATACGGTACATTACATAAGGTATATTTAATATTCTATCGTAATATTATTATAGGAAATGAAATAGCAATACCAATACCAGAAGGCGTATACGATAAAGTAACTGATGCTGACGTAATACCTTAGCTTCCGGTATAGCTTTAAATATTTCCTCCCAAAATGCCATTACTGGCCCATCTATTAAGACATCAACCTCTTGTAAGCTAGTTCTTATATCATCGTCAGTCACAGTTCCATCGAAAAACTTGGTCCAAAGTTTCTCAAGTAGTATACCCTGATCATCGTAATCATAAACAGTATATCCAAGAATTTTCAAAGCGTCTGCCAGACTCTTGGTGCCTGTTTTCCACATTCCAGCACAAATAATCTTCATACAGTTTGTTTTTTATTCCAAGAAACTCAAGGAAATTCACGTACTTGTCAAAAAGAAAATATCTAGACTATATGAGACAATGTTGCACGACTGTATCCTTCCTGTTTGCTCGGATTGAATCACGAACATTAAAGTTTAGTCTCGTATTCAGAGTTAAAAATGAACGCAATTTTGAACAAAGGCAAGTGGTTTCATAGCCCAGGACGCACGGTTCACAGTCCAAAACCTTCCCTTGCAATCCCAGATTATCCTAATTTCTCCCTCATTTTCAATTGTCACCTGGCAGTAAGTAATAAATGTAGTAATATTAGGTCATCTTAATAGAGTGCATAGTACATTTATCTAGGCGATATCCTTCTTTTTGGATGTAAGGGATACAGGACAACTGATACATCAAAATTTAAGAACTGTCACAGTTGCGCCAGAACCCACTGTGTGAACGAGAAGTTTTTCTTTTGGCACAGTATGCAATACGTGCCAAAACAACTGTTTTGTTGACGGAATTTGAACTTGCTAAGCCTTGGAATATCACGAAAACAACTAATTGAGTCGTGAAACAATCCGTCCAAGCCCACAATCTATCTTAATGGAAAATAATAGTACAATTTTTGTTTCAATCACAATGTAGTAATGAACACGTTACCAGTGTGAAATACATTGCAGACAGCTTTGTTTCCACTTGGTGTAAGTAACATGAGGAAAGTTAGGAGTTTTAGAAAAACTTATAATTTGCATAATACATGCAAACATATTAGCCATAGCCTCGCGTTGTGAGAATAACCTAATATAGTGCTAAACTTTTCGGAATTGTGCTAAATCAAGCATTCAAGATGGGAACACTGCCCAGCAAAAAATAAGGCATGCGTAACGAACAAGTTGACCCAATATTTGTAAGGCACTTTGCAGTTCTCATTTACAAGGCCCATTTTAAATACTAGAATACGTGTTCGTAATTATTAGGCTATACGGGTATATTATTTCCATATCTGCACAGGAAATAAACTCTCTCAAAATCAATCGACGAGGGTGCCAAAAGAGCTTTTTCTCGGATTACCATTCGCCCAAGTAACTCCTTTGATACCAGTTTGGTTATAGGCTGTTGTGCGTCAGAAAACTTTACATATATTCTTTCACATGACTGGAGAATGGGCGTTGTCCGTTTAAGTTTTTGTAAACGCCCAACCAATTTTATTGCATTGAACGCCTGCAATTTGGAGTGTTTATTGTGGTAAATTATAAGTGGATGTTTAATTTTCGGTTAGGGAATTATAAGCGACTGTAATTCGTCACGGTTACTGGTCAATGGTAAGCTGCTGCTTAGCGATGTGATTGGAATCACTTGGGTATATGATTGAGAAAATCGTGTATTCAAACTATCTGCAGAAGTTGTTCGTTTTGTAATTTATTTAAATGTATGTTGATTCAGACAGGCAGCCCTATAATGTTACCGATAACAACATCTGATGTGAAGCATATCGCTGGCCTTCCTGTAAGCTGAACCTTGACATACAGTAGTGTTGATAGTTTAAAACATCCCTATACTGTCAGTTTTTCATTTGAAGCATGTTACTGTTCCGTTACAGAAATACAAAGGACAGGAATATCTCGCAAGAAAGCTACAGTTTGGACAGGTGGACGGAGAGGAAGATTTAAGATCTGGCATCCTTGTCGACTATTACTATGACATTCTACAGTTTGCTGTTAATCGTGGGATACGGTGGAAAGAAGTTACCTCTAGTCTTAACTTTGCTACCAGTATTCTTCAGTCAATAACAGGCAAATATTTATTTATTTCAAGTCCTAATTGTGGTGTGTTTGGTCTAAATAATAAACAGATGCACTACCAGGATATATATATATAATTTCATACAAAGATACAGTTACTGTAGAATCAAGCTTTGAAAATTTGTAAGTTGGGTTTGATCTTGTTCAATCATAAACTCTATAAATTTGACTTCTATGGAAAGAACTAATATCATTATTCCAACAGATAAAACCTTTCCAGACGCCATCAAAAACCTTCAAGCCATTGCATACACTTACATTAATGACGGAACACTGAGTATTTCGACTTCAAAGTTGCTTTTACAACATGTTACAAGTACACTGTTTGCGCATTTTAAGCTATATCAGGTAACACAGATATTTATTGAATTATGTATCGCATAGCATCCATTATTTAGTCATTTATATGCATGCTATGTATTTTTTAGTATGTCTTAACTTGCCCAAGAGAAGATGATTCAGAAGCAATGCGGGTGGTGGTCGAAGTTCCACCGACATTCATGGACTTGCGTGATGCAGATTCTTACAAGGTATCATACCAGTTTGAATTTAATTTTGAAGACTTATAGAAGATTGTCATGTCTAGTGTTCATGAATTAATGTCCCACTTCTACTATGTTAAGGATTGGAAAAGTGCACAAAAAATGAGGGCGATTGACCACGAAGAAGAAAAGAGAAAAGCAAAACTCATCGATGACAAGCAAAAAATTATTCACGAAATAGAAATAACAGATCGCGAACAAAAATTTCAATTGCAGAAGGGTGATTTGGATCCTATCAAGCTTAATGTAAGGGTGTCAGTTTATGATAGTTTATAATTTGCCACATACTAATCACATGTTGCTACTAAGTATTATTATTATTATTTCAAAAAAATACCATTAATAAGACAAAATAATGTACTAGACAGGAGCTAGCTTACATTTTAAAGTTTTATATCCTTGAAATTATTTCCTATAGATGGGACAGAAACTGTTGACTGAAATGACATCTGCTAAGATATGGTTGGCAGAAAAGGAAATTGGCCTTGATGTGACAGACTTAAAAGATGCAGCTGAAATTGCTGTTGCACGACAAGCACTCCCTGTACCTCGAGGTAAATATTGAATATTATTTCTATATCTGAATTTTTGTTTCAAAAAGCAATCCCTGGAATTTATTTTTTGACCATTTCTTTGAATAGGGAATGAAGTTAAGAATCCTGCCACTGAAAAGCCTACCAAGAAAACAAAATCTCCATTAGGATCAAGAAAATCAACTGGGAAGAAAAAATAGCCTTAAGTCTTTTTTAGTAGATTTAATTTCTATTGTAAATACTTCAGAGCGATATACTTTTGACATTACTCATATTTTAACAAGTAAATAAACATCACTTCTCTGTACTAGCTTTTGCTTTAGATTGTGACAATTACAATCAGATGATAGGGAAAGTAGGTAACTTTTGCCTGCTGCTTTTTGGCTGCTAAAGCTTGACAGAAGAGAGATAGGATATAGTATTCATCTGCAGGCGAAAACCTCTAACTATAAGCGATCACAGCCAAGAGCTTTAGCCTTTGTTACAGTAGGATAATTGTCGGATGCAGACTGGCCATTTGGGCAATGCTAAAAGAGCCAGTGCCATATGGCAAAAAGTGGACTGCTGGCTTAAAAATAAACTGCTGAATCTCCAGCCTCGGTCCCTGGGTATTGCCCACTGAATATCAAAAGGTCACCTTGACGCCTCATTATAATTATTGAGCACATGAATCTGTATATCCGATACTAACCGACCGAAACACTGATGTGCCCAAACACAGGTCATACTAGAAATGCGAAGTAAAGTGTCCGCTATGCTCCGACATACGCAGTTTCGTCATATCGAGTGGACAGGAACACGTTACGCTTATGGCCGATTCATTGACGCTATTGTCAAAAAAAATCATTGTAATTATAGCTTTGATTACTATATTACCATAGTCTTTAAAGTATTTAAAGACTATGATACTACGGTATTTTTATTATTTCATTATTTCTTCCAATAAATTGCGGGGCATGCATAACAGGAAAACTTTATTTACCAGAAATTAAATACCTAAAATTAAAATTATGAGGAATGATGAGGCTTCCTTCAATGAATTTAATTTACTTATTACTAGATTTCATTACCAATGCGTCATATTCCTCGTGACATTTCCCAGTAATTATTTGAGTTAACTCAAACTCCATTAATTGAACTCGGAGAATTTCACGGGAAATATAATAGTTCTTTGGTAACAATTCAAAGTTTTAGCAGTCCTAAAAGACACTTAAAATGCATCCATATGTATCCTCAATTAGCGAGAAGTTCAACACAATAATAAATACGTATTATTTAATAAGATCATAGGATTACTGTCCTTCATACACAACTTTATGGTTTAGAATATTACCTGCCAGTTGGAGTTAAGCTTTGAGTGTTATGATTTTAGAAGGTTTAATCTTTCAAAACAGGGATTTTTAAATATCACTTCTTAGTTTCACATTAATCCAATGCAATACTGGACATGTCATGATTGGTAAACTTCAAAAATATGCTATTAAATAAAGTTAAATATTAGCTCAATTTCTGGGCACATAAAGTCAATTCACTAAACAATAATTCATTAATTTAATTGCTGGGAATGAAGAAATTTATTTCCTGAAATTGCAACCGTTCAATACATTTATATCACCTGGGCGTTGTTGCAAAAACGGTGGTTTATGGCTGGTGGAAGAATAGAGTTATGAACTTTAGTAGAACTTAGCTGTAAATTGCGGAAATGCTTTCACGAAACAAGATTTTTACAATCCTCCTTCTCTTACAGGAACTAACGCTTCGGGTCATTCGTTTACGATGAACACATTCGTCGCAGTGTTTGTTTCATTTAAACACGTTCGATCCTTATTGGCCCACGCCTATAGAACGAAGGTAAGAGAGTGAGATTCACGCACAGAAGATCCACGACAAACCCTCGGGCGCTGTACACGTTCTTTCCTTTTTCGACTCAAATAGAAATCGTCAACAAATCACGCACACATTGCATGAAATAGCTGCAGACACAAGAGAGTTCTTACAGTAATGTTCAATGCCTCATTGGTGTAAGGTTAGGGTAGTCAATCGCAGTTGCAGTTCGGGTTATCCGAGTCAATACATGAGGTGAAAGACTGGTTTACATTTACATTGTTCTGATCATTATCAGATTTCAAATTATTATTGATGGGATATTTTTTTAAAGTTCAAAATAGTATCGTTATAATAAAGAGAGTCTTGTTAGAAATTTAATTATAGTTCTTTGAATAAATGGATAAATTCCAAATTTCTTTTCAATAATGTTCTTATGTTTCAGCAGGTAACAGGTTTAAACTTGATTAGTTAATTAGTCAAGACTTGACCACGTTACGCTTTTTTGATCAAGTACGCCAGTCTTCTACTTTGGTAGTCAGTACCGGTGTCAATAATGGCGCACAGAGACTATCATAACGGCGTAAGTACATTACTTATCAAATTCAATATTGTATAGATAAAGTAGAACTCACTCATTAGAAATATATAACTGAAAGAGGCCTGTTATAGCTAGACACGTTATTATAATTAGATTCGGCAGCCGTAGTAGATTTCATATTCAAGTTTTCGATTGTCTTTTCTAAGTCCTCAGACGCCTATAGAGAAAAGATGAGAGCAGATCCTGATCGCACACCATCCAGGCGACCATCTTCTACTCGATATAGTTCATCCAACGTAAGCATTTACTAACTATTCACTATATATTATTTTAAAAGAATATTTAATAAGTGAATGGCGGATCTAATTCCTCGCGGCCGGAATAAATTTATTTATTATATATATATATATATAAATCTACAGTCACGCGAAATGTGCCGTGAAGGAGTTAGTTATGAGTATATCTTCAAAAATAAATATTTATGTGTTGAAATTTTTAGAAGCTATGTGTTCACTCATGTAATTAATTACTCAACATGTTTGTAAATAATCAGAAGTTATTCCACGTGAATCCAGATGGAAGCTCCCCAAAACGGATCTCATGATTTCTTGTAAATTGGCGACTTCTAATTGTTAAAAGAATTCGGTTACATGAATTAGTATCACGCGACGCTCACGGGATCGACCTGTTAATGGAACATGTCTTTGGATGCCCTCGGGCAACAAACCTATCATTATGTCACTGATAAACTCACTCAACTGGTTTTTACGATGAACGATTATGGGAACATCCCAAGAATTGTAATAAAATCGTTCACTGTAACATTATCATGTCAATAAAATCCAAACTTTAATTAAGTTAATAGCCAAACTAAATAGCAGTTATTATTGTTTTTTTTTTATATATACTCAACAGGCTTCCACTGATCCACGATTTTCGTCGGCATCTTATAAAAGTTCTGAAGATCAAAGTGGTGCAAGGTTGGTCCAGTAATTATAATTTTTCTCATATTTTTTAATTATCTGCTTTCCATCTTTTACTTAGATTTACTTGTATTTTCTTCAGTTACAACCAAAGATTTTATCTAACTAAAGAAGGATTATATTATGTGCACTCCAGCATCTCAATATTATTCAACGACATAGTCATCTAATTCACATTTAAGTTAGAAAAAATACTTTATTTTGATGCACAGCCATTCTCGCCACTCGAGAACCATGCCCGATCGTGGATACGGCGGTCGCTACGATTCCCAAACTTCTTCTGCTGCCCCTCGAAAAGGCAGAGGAAAAATGTCAAACCAGCCATCTAGCGGATCTGATTTTACGGTTTGTGCCATCTCTTGGGTTTCATAAATCGTTATACAGTTATATCACAGGGAAATATTATAATATGTTAGGTGAGCGACAATTCCCGCTACCGCGATTGGAATAATCAGCATAGATCGGAAGACGGCAGCTCTTACAGTTCAGCGGAAAGCTATGGGACAGGTTAGAAATCTCTATTCAATCACAAGCATTGATTAGTACAACTTGAAACTTACTGTAAACAAATTACTTCTAGACACAGAGGAAACTGAGAATACCCCAAGACGGAATAAATCTGTAAGTTAAAGTGATTTATACTTTATATTATTGGGTTTCAAAACGACAATAAAAGTTTCTTGATTTCATATTCTTTCCGTTACTTTGCAGCGTGACCATCGCCGTAACTACGATTACAACGGAAGATACTATCCTGACCCCATGGAGGTAATGCAGCTACTTGAATAAGATTATTATAATTCTATGGATAATGCAGTAAAGTGATACAAATAATTTAATTTCCACAGAACGTTGAACTTCGCCGTGTGCAATCTGGTTATTCTCAAGATACAAGCACGGCAACGGATACGACCATGACCAACGGAGATGATCGCGAGAAGGATATTGACGAACTAGCCAATTATTTCAACAGGTTAAAAGCCAGCTTATGAACTCTAATAATAATTACACCATCGCATTGCGTACTTTAATAGTTCAGATCTGGGATTTGAATGTTTTTTGTTGTTGTTGCCAGGCGACTTGAAGACATGCAGAAACAAACTTCAAGTATGACTACTGATGACCCGCGCACAGGGAGAGGATATCCTCCCGTAAGTATCCTTTAGTTAGTGGCGTATAGTTATAGGTATAGTGGTTCTTCTTTTCCTCCTATATTCAAAAGCACAAACAAAAGATAATATAGTATGCTGGCAATAATATTAAACCGTTATTCTGCCTTCTAGCGTGACCCGTACCCGGATGACATCACCTCAACTTATAGCTATAATCGAAACAGGTTGGACGGGGATCCTGTTTCACAAAGAGATTCCGGCAACAGGACTATAAGACCCACTAACCGCGCAATTTCGAGTACATCCGAGATGACACCAACCAACACACGATCGGTAATAAATGATTTACGGAATTACAAAATTAGAAATATTCAAACAGCTGTATCTTAGCTATCTTGTGACCCAATAAATATATTTTTGAAGATCGAACCGACACCCAGCGTGACCAATAGCACTATATCCAACGTTCGCGATGAAATTGAAAGCCTTAGATCCCAGATATCGAGAGACATGGTTGGACCAAAAGATAGAAATTCACGTAACCCTGATGAAATGGCTTCCTACTTTAGTAAACGTTTGGAAGAGTGTCAGCAACAAGTAAGTCACATTTTTTCGATGAACGCTGAAAATTTCATGCCAAAGCTCGTACAAATGATCTATCTGGATACCTTTTCATCTGCAGGTCTACAACGCTGTTAATTCCGTTCAGTCTCAAGTTGGTCATGTACGAAATAACGTAGATGTCGGCGCTAGAGGAGTAAGTTACTTTAATAATCTAAGCTTCATGCACATAGTTTAGAACTTGGTTTAGGCGTGGTCAACTACTTTATGCCCAATAATGGCTCAATGAGTGAGGCTATCCAACCAGGGAAGATGCATGAAAGTCATTTTTAAATATTAAATACTGTCGTTACGTATTACAGCATCGTCATCCAAGTGATTGGGAATCCCGCGAGGATGAATCATACGATAGCAGCGATAGCGGAATCGGCCCCAAAAATCTCACGATCAGACCGATGACACGGGCGAACGCCAACGCACTAGCAGGTAAAGTCTGCTTTATGTAATGATTTCCCTCTAAATAAGTGTACGCTGTTTTGTATTGAAGATTTTCTGAATATAATAAATGGCTTTGCATACCAAGCTAAAGTCTCACCCATATGTTCAAACTATCCCTGGATATCCGCCCTCCAGATAATTTTCTAACAATTTTTTCTTATAAACAGCACAAGGTATACCGAAAGAGCCGAGCTACCGTCGGGATATGATGTCTCCTAACGACATCCCGATGAGTCCAATGGACGACGACGATAATTACGAGGGAAGCCAAGTCCCTGAATCCAACATATCACCGACACCTCCTCCGTTTCGCGAGTCCAAAACTATCAAGTCAGACATGGAAAACGAGTTACCGATGAAATTTCACCACGACCACGACGAAGAAGAAGAATGGGATGATTTCGAGGAATTCATCGATGATGACACGCCAGCCCCCGAAGCTTCGATTCCAGTACCGAAAGTCGGATTCAAAAGTCACAACTACTTCTATCAAGGGGTCTACATCGCTTATATCTTATCCTTCTTGGCATACGTTTACGTCCGAATTCAGTACACACTTGACGCTCCGGGTTTGAACAGAATCTATTGTATCGTTGTCGCTTCGCTGGAAATCGTTACGGCTCCTTCTTTGTTGCTTCAGGTACGGCTTTACATCATTTCATCGTAACTTCTTTATGTCATGTCACAACTACTTCGAATTAGTATAAAAAAATAGTTTATACTGTGAGTACTCAAAAGCTGATCCAATCTTTCGTGCTGTGTATCACAGGGACTGTGTCTGTGGCGATGGATTTCTCGAGGCCCTCCACCGACGAACGCGTTTGAACGACCGAAATTTCACACCTGTAGAATCATGGTACCGACTTACAAGGTAAATACTTCCGATAGAGCAAAAACGGGAAGTATTTGGCTACAATCATAACAAGATTCATACAGCTGATCGATTTGAACGCCTCACATTACGATTTGCAAGATGTTTAGAATTTCATTCTGAATTCAGTCCAACTTTTGTAGTATCTAAGTTATCTCTCTTACCATGCCATGATCGCATTGTTTTGCCGATCGACCACCTCCTTGAATAAAATTTAACCGATAATTTTTATATAGGAACCCCTCGAAGTGGTTGCTGGAACCGTGCACGAAATTATTCACATGGACCTTCCACCTGGTTTACACGTCCACGTATACGTTCTAGACGACGGCAAGCGTGAAAGTCTCGAAAACTGGGTTATGTCCAAGCGTACGAAACGGTAAAACGACCATATCCCATTTTAGGCATATTCTACTCAACTGCAAATATTTAACACGAATTTGTTTCTATTGCAGAGGAATGTATCTCCATTACGTTGCCAGACCAAAACTACCTGGAATACCTCATCACGCAAAGGCTGGTAACATCAACCATACTCTCCACTTTATCTACGATGATGGACAGACTGAAGGAGAATGTGTGACTATCTTTGATGCTGATTTCATGCCCAGGTAATATTGCGTTCCCTATGCCGTTGTCACGTTGCAATATTGCCAAGTTGTCATTGGCAATTAGTGGTAGTCAATGAAAAATCTCTATATGAGCAATTTACACAACATATTATATCTGTTTCCATTCAACTTTAGGCGTAATTATATGATTCAAGTACTGCCCGTGTTCTCGGAGAAAAGAACTCGTCCGCTTGGTCTTGTCCAAACACCCCAGTTTTTCTACAATGTCAACCCCGATGAGGACGTGTGGGATCACTTGAACGTTTCCTTCTTCCATCGTATCGAACCCAGTTTGGACAGATGGAGCGCAGTTAACTGCTGCGGAACAAATTTCATCGTGAGAGCAGACGCTCTGAAAGACGTCGGTTATTTCCCTGTCGGTTGCCTTACTGAAGACACACTGCTATCTCTTCGCCTCTGCACTATGGGTTGGGGTGTGGCTTACCATCACGAAGTTCTCGCTATCGGTCAATCGCCTCACGAAATTACGGAGATTTTCAAGCAACGTTCTCGTTGGTGCAAAGGAAACTTGCAGATTTTCTTGGACGAATTTCCTCTTATGCAGTCGGGTCTTTCGTTGTCCCAGCGGCTCTTCTACAGTTCATGCGGATTCAACTATTTCTGCGCCTCAATCTCCATTCCATTTTTCCAGCTTGTACCATCATGGGCTATCTTTTTCGGTTTGTGGCCTGTGTCCAAAATCGGCTTGGAGTTTGCGTTTGCTTTCTTCATCTATTATATCCTCGGTAATATTCTCCTGCTATTCCCACCTCCTCGCTTCGGCGTGAAAGACATGTGGAACGGTGAATTGGCTTCTACCAATCTGTGGTTCACCTATTTCAATGGAGTGCGTCGTATCGTCGGTACCAAGCTCCTCAAAGGAAAAGGTATTTTATGCAATCTATCACATTTTTCAGCGTACTTGGATTCTATCCATTCAATGAAAATCTAATAGAAGTTCTAGAACTTATGTGAATTTAATATTTAAGGTGAACTGACTTTCAAAACCACGAAAAAGAAGGCCGAAGGTGATGAGGAACTGTCTAAAGTAGGATTCCGTAAAGAAGATGTTCGTGCTTGCTACATGCATTTCATTATGTTCTTCATTATGTTGGTCACGATCATTTATGCTATAGTTAAGGGTAAGTTTACATTAGCTATTGCAGGCTGTCAGCTTCTATTTCGACTTGAGTCTGGAATTTATCGACTATCAAGTTCTTTCAACCTCCATTTTTTCCAAAACAGCCATTGTTGCCACCGATGTGAAGTTTTATTTCTACTACATGTACATGATCGGTATGTCCTGGGCTTTGATCAACATGGTTCCCTATCTGATTGTGGTGATCTACTGTTGGTATCGTGTCAGGATTCCGGGTCTGATGGTCGCTTGCTTTCGTAACATCCAGTTGCTCTTGAGAGTTGTCTGTGCAGCTCTTATTCTTGTGCAGGCTTTCACAACGAGGAATCTGACAGAAAATTACCTTTGCCCACATGACTACGAAGGCAAACTAGGTACTTTTGACTTCCTTATTCCTTCCTTATTCCTTTTTGAACGATGTTAATGTAGTCTCTGCAAATTTACAGGCGTGAGTCCTCTGACTATGGTCACCACAATGGACGATTCATCAGGTCTCGAAGTAGAGCGTAATGCTTTCTGGCTGCTCGGTTTGAAGGACGATTTCTACACAATGCAACAAGTTAAGAAATCAGCTTGCGAAGACGCTACCATTCCCGTTATTGTGTTTTTCATGCATCCCTCGCAAGGTTTGGTGTTGGAAGTACAAGCTGGTCATTACATGCCTGACGAGAGAATTGGTAAGCATCTATGACATCTTCATTACGTTGAAGGGAACATGGTACTATTCCTCATTACAGTATAACAGGACATTATTAAATAACTGCTTTTGTTCAACAGGCACCTGGGAAGAATACGACGAAAAGTTGGAATACTACGCGGAACATTTGGCCGAAATTCCATCAATCATTGTCATGGAACCTTCGTTGCTCATGCACACATTTAATTCTAAGACTGAATATCACAACACCGAATATCAGGTACATATTTGCGTCACTGTCAATTCAAAAGCTTATGCCACAACTTGAAAATGTTAACTTTCTCATTTAGCTTGCCTTCGCGCAACGTGTCGAAAAGGTATTACAGAAATTTAAGAGATCCTGGGTTTATGTCGACGCTGGAAACGCTATGTATCTCCAATGGACGGTTAACTTGGAACACATAATATCAGTTTTGAAAAAGATGCCTGCCACAGTCCGTGGTTTCTCCGTAAACGTCGGTTCGTTTGTGAACAGTACATTCAATCGTCAGCTTGCTGAAGAAATTCATTGTCAAACCGGACTTCATTACATTGTTGATACTTCTCGTAACGGAGGAGAATTTTCTACAAGGTGAGTCGCATATAAATTTGAATGGACTGCATTATACAGACTGACAGGATATAGCCTTCCCAGGCATCTTATGTAAATCTAATGAATAAAATCCTTTCAATACAGAACGCTTGAAGAAATTAATTTATGCACGTATGATCCACCAAAAGTAGAAAAGGGTGCGATACCCAGTTGGCAAATTGGAGCAACCAAATCAGCACTGCAGGGGCAACTCCTCGCTGAGCAAATGGACGTTTCTGCTTCTCCTGCCGCTCCTGCAGCTGGCGCAACTCCGGCAGAAAGTAAGTTTCACAAAACCCATGTTGTCTGTATGCATGACAACTTCCTATCATTGTGTCTGTCACAAAAGTCTGCCATTCTTCTTACGGTTAACTCGAATTTACTTTCGTATACACAGCTGAAGACACAGCCGAATACGACCTGGGATATATTGGTAGAAAGAAGCGATGGTCCCTCGAACCAGTAAACGACGGCACTGCTCCTATTTACGAATCCGACAACATAGCAGCTGGAGGTGGCGGAGCAGGAGGAGGTAATGCAAAGTAGTAATTGATTAATTAGAATTAAAGACCAAGGAAGTCTTACAATTTCAACAAATGATAAGAAAGTCAGCCAAATAAGTGGCTATCAATACAATCAAATATAAGCTCCAGAACATCATCTATGAAGAATAAAGGTCGACAAACAAACAGTGGATCCTTTACATTCATTCACAGCATAGCAACAAATTCTAATCCCCCAGTTCCTTTGCTAACGGACTATCATTTATTCACAGCTGCAAAAACAGCAGGAACCAAAGGTAAAGCCGCCGCGGCAGACTACGATAGCGATTACACATCCTACGCAGGAGATTACTACTACGGAGGCGCAGGTGATGAAGCCGCAAAAGCATGCGTCGCCCCTGAAGGCGAGGACGGATTGGATGCGTTTGCTTGGGTCAAAACGCCAGGAGAATCTGATGGCAGGATGTACCCTGCCGGTACATTCCATCCCTGTCTCTTGAGTCATCTTATCGAATGTTCCGACAATTGTCCTCAGTATGTACCAAAACTTAGCGGAGAATTTCAACGATCAGAATCTTGCATGTGTGTCGACGAGTAATTCCTGCGCTACACTACGCTATTGTTGTTATGCAATGTTTGAACCATTTGTTATTGACATGTAGTTGGTCTTGATTTCATTTTCAAATTTCACGATACTCATGTAATTCCGTTTCGTATTTATGAAAAAAAATTCTCAGTATGCTTAATAAACTACTGGTGGCTGGAAATTTGTGTTGTGATTATTACAGGTAATTGTTATTTCGCGTATTCAACACTCATGAATGAAATCCTGAACAAATGAAACTACGTATATCCATGCATCTTGCAGATAGGCTTAACAATCCATTACTGTGCATGCATGCACCCAGACTTTCTAAGAACAACCCAAAGGTATGACGAAGTCAAATTTCCTTGGAAATACAGAGACTAGAAAGCGTACTATCACCGACACGCAGCTCCGTAAACAGAAATTCACTGAATCTAAGAATCAATGCGCAATAGACAATACATCACACAACCAACAGAACGCAGCAACCAACCCGTAAACTCGATTGATGTACAACGATGCTTCGAACACGCAGAGGACATGAGTTAAAATCCAAGCATAGTGTACAACATATTAAAACAAGACAAGCAGGCTGGTCCGAGACAACTAAGAGAATTGCGTGGCAGTTGAATCGTACCTCAGAACTAAGCAAGAAAGAATAACCATCTGAACCGAAATCAAGTTTTGTGTTCGACATTTGGCGTCAAAAACTGTCCCAGTAGCAATTAGTTCGTAAGAAACTTTCTGGTTCCCATTTGAATATATATATATGTATTTTCATCAGAAATATTGCACAAACAAAACCAGCAAAACTGCAGATGAACTATTGTGGAATTGTGTTCATGAATGGTTCTCACAGGTGAAGTATTAAGTAAAATAATGAATATACTTAACATTATTAGATGATGAACAAACTTACATGGCAACAACAGATGGATGTTTACTTACGATCGAGGATAACTTTGAATGTCCGTATCTGCATAGGATTTAATATCACACTTAAGTCATCGTCCAAAAACTTCTGGTTGTTTTTAAAATCAAAACCTTAAAAAAAATAAAAAGATGTTGTCAGGTATCGAGCAAATAAAATCAAGCAAATAAAATCATCATGTATGTGTACTTTTTTCTTCAACTTTCCAACTCAGACGGGTAACATCGTCTTTCTTAACATTTCCTCCAAGCAGCATTTCCTCAACTGATAGCAATTTCAAGTCACCAAATATATCCTGAAATTGTGTTTAATAGAACATTACAATGATAAGTTTACCGAGTGGTTCAAATATAAATCTCTAAATAACACATCCACAACTATTAACCAGGCAAGGTCAAGGCTTTAATGTGAGATTCAATAATCCTGAAGAAGGCAAAAAACAGTAATTCATCTATGCCAATTGTCACTGGACCAAACAATTATCATCTTCATAATTTAAGAGTGTACATAGAGACCTATACTTTGAATAATCCAGGTAAATGTGAATCAGTAAAGAACCACTAGATTCATGTTTACAGTTCTTGATACAAATTACCTTAAGTGATATAGTAACTGATTTAGAAAGTTCAGAATCTTCATTCAATGCAAACTGATGTTCCAATCGAATTAATATAGAATCGTCAGATTGTGTAGCAAGAGTCAAAAGATGAATATTCAATGGTAGCTGAGCGGTAATACTAGAGATCTAGAAAGAACAAATTTTAAAGGCTAATTGAATAGAAGACCAAAAATATTGGGATGAAAAGTTGCACGAACCAATCTCCTGTGGAGTGTTGCATTAGAATGAAAAGCCACTAATGGACTCATGAATATTTGCTCTGCCATCAATCTGTGCTGTCTGGCAGAGGTTTTGACAGAATCAAGGATCAGCCAGTGCTTGCCTCTGACAACAAGACCATCTCCAAATTGACCAGTTTCATTTAGATGTTCTCCAACACCTTTGCCGTCATCCAGAAGCAAACGTCGGTGAATCTAAACAATATGGTGGATAAGCAGTTAGGTGTTAGCAAACATTTTTTATCTAGCTAGGATTCTCTTGCGGTAAAACAAGGTCCAGTAAAGGAAATTAATTTCCAACTAAATTTCATATTTTCATGAATAAGATTCGGTTACCACAGGATCACATCATATTTTTCAGTGAATACTCTTAATGGTCCTGGTTTAATGAGAGATTTAGAAAAAATAGTAATCGTGGTTATAATTCAGGCAGCTACCGGAATTAAAAATCCTCACCATAAGTTCTAACGAACCATCTTTTAGACTGGATCCACCTTGCGACCTATCAGTAAGGATAGTAAATTGAGTTTGTGAATCGTTGATGTAAATGCGAGAATTCACCGGGTAATAATTTCCAGAGACGGGCTCCGTTTGGTTCAGGCTCCATGTAGGTCGATAGTTTCTCCTGAAATTTTGTAAAATCCAGATAATCCACTATAATATTCTTCAGATAAGATAATGATTTCAAAATCTTTATTATCTGGAATACGGGATAGTTAAGTATACTTCAACACTCGTACTTTCTTTGCAGTATCTCACGTCCATTTGCATCGGTGTAAAATGTCATTGCAGTAGCTAAAGGGGTTTCATATCTGCAAAAAAATTGTGCATCCTTCTATATAACACAATGTAAGGCAAGAGTGTGTAGGAAGATAACTGAAAATATTGGAATGTCAAATAAAAAATGCAGTATACAGAAAAAACACATCAATACCGTGATATAATTTCTTTTCCGAATCCGTCTTTGAATGGAATTGGTCCAATGGTCCATTCCACTTCGACATATCGCATACCGGTATATAGACGGATGACCTATAGCAAGAATTTTCAAAATAAATGATTATTCAACTCCCAAAGAACTAATGAAAGTATTGTTATTACCTAGACATTACAGGGATTATGGATTTTGATCTACAAAAAACTAATTACAGTGTTACATTGCAATAACTATCATGAAACCAACTCAGTTACCATCAATATAGCTGTGATATAGAAAAGCTTTTATTTAGAGAAGAAAAAGATATACAAAGATGATGACAAACAAGGGTGAGCAAATTAAGGACAAGTTATTGTTTACTAGCATACCTGCCAAGCCCAGTCACTGAATTTTTGATACACTTCTTGCACCAGTGGAGTATTTCCCTGTGAGGTAAATATATTTATCCAATCATGATATCTATTTATATATATATCAGCAATTTCTTTCCAACCTCCAGAATTTGCAGTTGTGCTACTCCAGATTGCGTACAATTAAATGGCGTTGAAGAATTAGGTCTGAATATGTAAGCACCTACAACACAATTTATTTGATTAAGAAAGACATGCATTACTAGGAAATTGTTAACAATGTTATATATTAAATTCTATGCACAGATGCTGTACCAGATACTTGATTTGATGCCTCGTTGCCAACACTTGCATTGTACCACAGTATTTTTTGTGTGACTGGTAGTGTTATGCCACTGTCGATGTTAGCAATAGTTATAATGAGTCCAGTGTTTCCATCAAATTGAACTTTGTAAAACTGTAAAAAGAATCAGTACTGTGCTATGACAATAGTAAATGTACACCAAATATATATACAAGGTGTATGAGTACAGTAAATAAAGTAGAACACAGCCAAAGCCGTATATAAGTACACTGACACTTGACAACACTAATGAAATTTCATCTATATGTAACCTCATTGGCAATGGTGACATCACTTCCTTTTATATCTTTTCTCATAGTCCTGTGATTAAACTTTTTCAGAACAGACGAGGTATAATTTGTCTTTGTAACCTATAAAACCAAGACAGAAATGAATTCAAACTGAGACGATATACATAAAACATAAGTATTTCATTGCATACAATATACTCAGTATATCCGAGCGCTGGCAAATCCACTTTGAAGATCAGTTCTGAATTTGCGTTTCCGCTATCTCTCCGCGTCAACAGTGTTGCCATACTAACTGGAATAATCTTTCGAAAACGTTGCAATTGACAGAAAAAAGTATTTCAAGGTAAGTAAAGTAATTTCAGAAGGAGGTTTACTCTACCTGAGTTAATGAAGGTGTATTGGTTGCAGAATTAACAACAGCGAACATTCCGCCATCATCGGCTATTGGAAGTCGTATCAATGTGGTAATTTCGCGAGCGAGAGGATTGTAGATGACAACAGAAAACTTGGTGCGAGATAAATAAGAAAAGAATATCTCTTTAAACGTTGATTAGTGCTTGGAAAGTACGATTTTAAGTGGAAGGATGTTAATATATACATATACTACCTTTTGTTGTTTTTCTGTAAAATCACACAGCGATATATTGAGGTAATCACAGAAATGCAGTCCGTCATCCCTACCAGTGATTGCATTACTGACAACGGCCTTGCATACCTGACGCCCTTAAAGTTAGATTCAATAAGATTATAGGTATATTGCTGCCTCAGAGTTTGACAAAGACTACTTCATCTAAATGATACCTTGATACAATCGTTTCGCATAATCATCAGCAACATGCTGCTTTTCTGTTCCAGAGACAGCATCATGATGCTGGGCAACAGCCATTGCTTCTCCTGCAATGAAATGATTAGAGCTCTGAGATGCTAGACTTGTAGATAATATATAAATAAATAAACAGATACATACGTAATCTTTCTGAGCTAACACCACTTCTTTTCTTATTCTTCAAGTGCAACGGTCTCCCACCCAAAGCTTCCATTTGATTACAAACCTTGCACAGAAAAAAACAATGATTTTGTGGAATAACAAAAATCAAACAAACCCTGCTTAGAAATGTATTAATTTATATCAGTTTCATTTTCAACTTTTTATTGTATATTTTATTTATATAGTATATATTCAGCCTATATTTAGTCCAGAAAACTGTGAATCTGAGTAATCTCTGGTCACAATACATACATTGTCCATTGACCTATATTACAATACAAACCTCAAATTCTACAAGCATGTAGTTTTATTACAAGCATATAAAGAATGAGTGAACCAATGTGCTACCTGCAGGATTTTATTGCTTTCTCGGATATATCCTTTCAATGCTGGCCTGCTAGCAAAGTATCCAGTCCAGAATTCGTGAGCAAGGCTTGCGTAGGGAAAAAAATCATCAGTTTTTATCGTCCACTCTAGATTCGCTTGGTTCAGTGCATACAGATAACAGGATGGCGTAGAATAGAAAGCTGTAATGTTCGAATTCTGGAAGCATTTCAAAAGAACAGTAACAATAACCATTGGCTAGTGGATTTTATTTCACTCGTGTTTGTTATTCCTTATTATAATGCAATCGAACAAATTTTTACCTTAGCAGAATTAACATATTTGATGAGCTTGTCCAGGTTTTTGTACCATTTGTGCGCATTGCCGTATTGAAAATCAGAGCCCATAGTCATCATGATGTGATTAGTTCTGAAATGTTTGGCCTGCAAATAACCAGCATAGAAATATATCAAAGTTTGGTCTTTGTATGTAATTACAATTAAAAAATTATATATTATAAGATATAGCTTTGTAGGATTGGATTAGATTGGTAGGAATATCGAAGAAGGACTCATGATTGAAAAATGTGAGTATCAACTCTTTCAATCAACTCCATATAAAATTGAATTAATAATAATACTGTATATAATGGGAAAGTGGAATTGCCTACTTGATCATTAGCAGCTCTCTGGAAAGCCTTGACTTTCTCATCGACATTGTACCCTTCAAGTTCTGGGTCATCCATGATGGGATCGTCAGAGCAATATTCGTCAAAGCAAAATCCTCCGGGTGGATTATAACCATTTTCATTAACCCCTGGCAAAAGAATTTTCTAATTCATATTTCGCAAACAGATGGTTATATTTGATTATAATTGCTACACATTCAGGCCACCATTTCCATACCTGTAAAAAGGTCAGCAATTGGTGGACTTAGGCTCTCACTCCCACGCCACACCTCTTCCATACGCCGTTCTTTCATGCGTAGATTCTTGTCTTGATAATCGAGCCGACCAAAAAACAGTCCATCAAATCCCATCTATATATTAGAATATATAAATTTTTAGTTTGAAGGCAAAACAACAACAAGTATATTAGGTATAGTTAATAATTAACCTGGGCAAAAAGTGAAGCTTGCTCCCTCGAGTGGCCGAACGGATCAATTTGCCAAGCAACCCTAGGTCGACCACAAGCTCCGAAAGTTTTATTTAAAAATTGTAAACCGAGGGACATTTGGTCAATGATAGCATTGTAATGCGCAGCAGCCTCATCATTCATGCACCAACCACCGAGAATAAATTCAAAGCGTCCTTCAAACAGAAATTACCTTTACTCATAAGTGAACATAGATGTCAAAATTAAATCAATAGATGAGACACATTTCTGGAAGTTTTAGTTGCCCAATATAGAAATGAGAACCTTGATTTACAAGCATTTTAACTTGCTCCTGAACCTCGCTGCTTTGTTCCCTCCACCAGCGATAAAAGAATGCAATTTCAACATATATGAAACGGCGATCTTGGTTCTCAAGCAAGTGAGGTATGACTGTGTCTAGAATGTACTGAACACCAGCATGTTGAATCGAATTATTAGCTGTATCAAAAATATATTTAGTATTAGATATTTTGAATTCTCATTTTTTCGTACCTAAAATATAATAATAAGCAATGACAAAATAAATAACCCGCCTAAATGTATTAATTAATATACATGAATAAATGTATACTGACCACCATAATAATACTCATCAACAGTCTTCAGCCATCCAACATCATCGTGAGTGTGAGGAACAAGATGGACATTTAGTTTGGTCGGATCGCCAAGATTGCAGTTCTAGATTAATTTCAAGTATCAGAAATTAAAATTTAAAGTTTAGATGAGAATAAAGCATACGTACTTCGTAACTTCCTTTACATGTTGTTGCTGAGGTGGAGTGTAGAAAAATACAACAAAATAACGCTAATGCGGCTGATTTCATAACTAGAATTTCATGAATACAACTGAATTAAAAGCACAAAAAGGCGAACGATTTGCTGTTAATTATTAAACTAATGCAACCACAGCAATGGTAATTCTATTCCGCAGAACCCAAAATACACAGACGACCTTTAACCTCGTTAAATTTAAAAGAGCAAGAAAAATATATATTATCACTAGAGGAAGATCATAAATACGAAGTCTTGCGATGAAATTTCAATCTCACTACATACATATCTCTATCCAAGATTTATTACCAGAGCTACATTTCACTTAGCAGATGTTTTCATAAGTTCATTTGAATTCCTGACCACCATTTACCTTAGTTATGCAATACACAACTAATACAATTCTTAAGCTCTGTTTTGGATCCTCGATTTCCTACATATCAATTCTTCCATAACTAGCTTACTCTCCCTTTCCCACTCTTGATGATTTTCAAACCTAAAACGTAGCTTATCATAATCTCAACAGTCATACATAAAAACATAAAAAATTAACATGTATTGTTCAAAAACAGCTGCAGGAAGGAGCACAGAAATATCATCAAGAAATAAAATAAATTACACAACATTCATTAACTATTCTTCTACGCCAAAGGGGTATTTTTTCGGATTGGGATTGCTGTGTCTACCATGCAATGCCTTCGCATAACCAGGTGTATGTTCAGGCACTGATGAGCAAGGCACTTGACCTTGCACCTTACATATACATTTTCGAAGATAACCTACTCCAAAGTTGGCTGGATTTTTCTTCACTTCCGCCAATTCAATGTCTAATAGATCTCTATAGAGAAAAAGTCAGGTAACACCATTAACCTTGTAACTTGAATTTCTATAAACATAATACACAGTCACAGGCTATAGAATACTCACTTCGGTTTCCCTATAACTTTTTGAATGAGCGACAAAATTTCAAACTGTTCTTTTCCTTCCACATCCATATAAAATTTTTCTCCCGAATCTGGAATTTCATCATTATTATATTTTGATACTAAACTTTCTAAAACTCCAGTAGAAAGCAAAACAATTTACTTACCTAAGTAACAAGTTATAAAAGGTGTTGGTGTCAAATTCTCCAACACTTCTATTTGTACCTCAGGATTTTTATATCTCATTTGTTGAAGGTTCATATTTATTACAGATCTAAAAACTGGATAGGTTAACCAAGATGTAGTGCAGTTTAACCACGGGAACCACTAACACCAACTTTCTATCAGATAGGATTGTGAAAATATAGTTTATCAAAGCATGAAAAGAGCCGTTGTAATTTTTATGTAAAGCCTCTGTTAATTAAAGATTTTCAACCTTGAATTGCATTTTCGAGTTGATATTATGATGAAGTTATCTAAGGAATTGGTACATTGGTAAGATGCAAACCTTATTCCTGTATGGGCATCTTGCGTATCTTCGTAATTACCAGCGTTTATCGTCAAAACTTCGATACAGTTTCGGAAAACAATTCCCTGGTTGAGATAATCCTTCGTTCTTGTGACCGGATATAAACCTTTCATTAATCCTTTCATTCGCCCCTCTGCAGGTGTTTTGTCAGCGCTGTATAAAGGATGGTCCCATTTTGAATCTTCGAATAACTGACGTCTCGCTCGTCTAGTCAGTTTTCTCACCATCAAAATAGCGGTTCGATGAACCATTGTTTGTTTGTTTTCCTGATTATAAAGTGGAAGGAAATTATAAAGTCTTATGTATTAACTAACCCATACCCTATCCTCAGCAAAACTGCCCTAATGTAACTGGGTTAACACGCTCTAGTATCTCAAAGTACCAATACTTTTTCTTACATAGATTCGACCAGTCTCTTGGTCAGCACACGTGAGTGCACACTGGAATAAGATATGCATGACGGCACATTACAAATGACAGCGTATAATTTTTTATTTACGCGAACTAGGTGCAGTAACATAAATACTAAGGTAATCGATAGTTTCAATAAAATAAAAACCTCCCCTCCACCGCGAAGGATCAAAGAGAATAATTTTTTTATTATTATTTTAGTTGGTAGTGATGAAATATTCGATAGTAGGAAAAAATAGTAAGTGACCTTTGCCCCTACTTACGTATTCATGAACCACAATGAAAACAATCAATACGTAGGAAATGAAAAAATGTATTGGAGAGTAGTTTTTGAGTAGCTACTGCATTTGCCAAAGCTTGTGTAGTTTTTGTACTAGTAGTGGTAGTAGTAATTTTGTGAACTTCTTCAGATCTGATCGTTATGCAATCCTCTCATGCTCTTCATCACATCAACTGGTACATATTGGTGCCGATTACCTTCTTCTTTCGGTGCTTGCTGGTGCTAATCATTTTTACAATCCTTAGAAGATGGTACTTACGGAAAAAGATTTCCAAAAGAGTGACCGTGGTGGTCTTGGGAGATATAGGAAGAAGTCCACGGATGGAATATCATGCGCTATCATTAACTGAGCACGGTTATATAGTCAGTCTCGTAGGTTACGGGGATTCAAAGCCGTATCAAGATATCATAGACAATCTATTTATCACATTGCATTTTCTCAAAAAGGAAACATGGTCTTCTGCATTTCCAAGAATTTTAGCATATTTTGTGAAAGTCATCTTGCAGACTTCTTCTTTAATGTCTTGCCTGCTCTTCCAAGTCGAGGCTTCAGAGTATATAATGATACAAAACCCACCATGCATTCCAACCATGTTCGTTTGTTGGGTTGTCAGCATTTTCAATGGTTCAAAACTTATCATCGACTGGCACAACTACGGCTACACCATACTAGGCTTAACATTAGGCAGAAATCATAAATTAGTTAAACTGGCACACTGGTACGAGAAAATTTTAGGTCAGCTGGCTTCGAGGAACCTTTGTGTCACACGAGCAATGCAAGAAGATTTGGAAAATTTTTGGCACATCCATGCGACCGTCGTTTACGACAGACCACCGAAGATTTTCAAGCCTCTCGAAGTGAAGGAACAACACAAACTTCTGATGAGATTGAAGGATGAATACAAAGCTTTCAATTGTAGACAGGGTGATCAGAGTTCTACTGCGTTTACTCACGTTGTTAGCAATACAGTCGAGAGAACAAAAGATAGGCCGGTGTTTATGGTAAGCAGCACAAGTTGGACCGAAGATGAAGATTTTTCAATACTTCTAAATGCTTTGAAGAAATATGATGAATCAAAGGCTGCAGACAACAAAAATCTACCAGACCTTATTTGTGCAATAACAGGCAAAGGTCCAATGAAGGATTACTACCTGAAAGAAATAGCAGGGAATAAATGGAGCCATGTAACCATCATCACACCTTGGTTGACTGCAGAGGACTATCCTTTATTGCTAGGTTGCAGTGACCTAGGAATCAGCCTACACACTTCTTCTAGTGGTTTAGACTTGCCGATGAAAGTTGTTGACATGTTTGGATGTGGAGTGCCTGTTGCAGCGATTGAGTTCGACTGCATAGACGAACTTGTAAAAGACGGAGAGAACGGCGTAATTTTTCGAGATGCTTCGGACTTGCACAAACATCTCTGCGTTCTTTTAGAAGACTTTTCTTCGAGCCAAGGATCATTGTCGAACATGAGAAAAAATTTAATACAGTTTAGAGAAGATAGTTGGTCTAAAAATTGGGAGGAACATGTCCTACCTTTATTGTGAAGAAAAATAATGGAGAACTGATAATGGTGCTTAATTTTTGTATGTGAGAGGTTTGGTTTTGATATTTATAACTGCATGTGCTTGGTATCTTTCTAAACTGTATCAGGATGAATGAACTAATAATATTTTTCATCTGGTTTTAGCTAATACCAATTCTCATAGTTCTGTCTTATTTTTTTAGCGGCATTGAATAGGAAAATATTATTGGCTTGAATATGGTAACCACATTGTTGTTTTCTTACGCCGGAGTATTTTCACAAGGAAATGCAATAAAACATTTTTAAACAATAATAAAAGACACTTATTTATTAGACAGTTCCAGGCAAAAGAAATACATTTAACAGTAGTTATCTATTTATTTTGAAGAGCAGTCGACTCTACTTTCTCTCCCATACCGACCGCTTGTCTTCTCGTCTTAACATAAGGGGCTTCTTCACGATACCAATAACCAAACTGACGTGTTTTTTTAATTTTCTTCTGAAGTTGGAGAATACCATACAGCAGTGCCTCAGCTGTAGGTGGGCATCCGGGAACGTAAATATCCACTGGGACAATTCTGTCACATCCACGAACCACTGAGTAAGCATAGTGATAATATCCACCTCCGTTTGCACAGCTTCCCATCGACAGTACCCATTTTGGGGAAGCCATTTGATCATAGACCAGTCTTAGTGCTGGTGCCATCTTATTTGTTAAAGTTCCAGCAACAATCATTAGGTCAGATTGTCTGGGACTCGCTCGAAACACAACACCAAATCTGTCCATGTCGTACCTGAAGAAACATGACAGAAAAAAATTATTAACAGACTGTTATGGACCAGGCTTAATGCATTAAAATGGTATGTTATTATAAAATGCATTCTACCTTGGAGCTGCAAAATGCATCATCTCTACTGCACAACAAGCAAGTCCGAATGTCATTGGCCACAGTGAGTTGGATCTCATATAGTTTATGATGTCATCCACTCTCGTAGCAATGTATTCTACCCTGTTCGGTGCATTTTTAAGATTGGATATCTCTTTCATCAGTGGCTGAGCCATATCTACCGGCGATGTATCGATTTCCTTCTTATTTTCGTCTTTTTGGCTCTGATGTATCAGTCTCGCTGCGGTGATTCGAATCGTCGAGGTTTGCGAAGAGCGCAAGCTCAAACGGCCGGCAAATTTTAATAAACTAGCCATGGCTATGGCTACATTGAAAAAAAACTATAGGCAATAGAGATAAATACTAGTAAGCAACGGTCCTGTTATATAGTAAGAGGTTTAACCTTGAGCAAAAATATAACAGAATATTATCGCAGTTACGCAAGATGAGCCTCAAAAAATCCCGAATCCTGTGAAAGTGCTCTGGCGACACTAGGTGGTCGCATTTACCCCTTCTCTACAAGGTTGGAGTGTCAGGTGGGGTCTGTGTTTACAGTAAATTTGAAAAGGGGCAATACTACACACAGACTAAGGGGTTTTAAACTTTATCCTTTTACGCATTTAACCTAACTTCTAAGAATAACGCGGATCAGCATTGAAACAACGAATGAATTTTTGCTAAATAACATTCCGTTCCATTATTGCCCTTCCCACCACTTGATGCGTTCTATATCAACTATAGGAGACGTGTTGATTCTGTGCATGTATTTAAATTAATGCAAATTGTCTTAGTTAATGCCGAGTAACCAGGTTTCGTATCATTCCAGTTCAAATTAAATAGTATTTAACATTCCTCTGAAACTATGGGCTTCTTTGATAGCATTCCAACGCATATGGTGAGAGATATAAATAACTTGAATCCCATCGCATTCATCAACAAAAGTAAATTAATGTTCTTTTTTTTTCTATTTAAGGATTACCGCGGTCAGAAGTTAGCGGAGCAATTATTCCAATTGTTTTCTGTGACGTTTGGAGTAAGTTTTAAATACTAAACCATCATCTCCTTTGGAAAGTTTATATTTTACTTTTTTTTCAGGTCGTAGGTTTTATAGTTGGATACATTTTTCAGCAATTCTCATACACAATGATCATACTAGGTGTTGGATGTGTATTAGGATGCCTGGTAAGTAGGTGTATACCAGTGTTACATAATATACATACCCTTCTTTTACAACTTGCAACGTTTAATCACCAGTTTTGCGAAGATTCTACTTACTAGCTGAAAACAAATTCATTTTAGGTATCTTTGCCACCATGGCCGATATACAGACGAAATGGAATCAAATGGCAAAAACCCAGGGTAGAATCGGAACCTCAGCAATATAGTCTTCCTGCGAAAACTTCTGGAAAGTCTAAGAAGCAGCGATGAATAAACTACAATGATAAGATGATTGTTGTTTATAAGATAAAGGAAAAATTCCAGAGTTTTGTCAGTGCAATTTTATTGGTGCTTTTGTTGCACTCTTCGCTTATTATCTTGAGAAAATGTATAAAGGAACATAATGTGATGCCGTCTCCATTACTTTACTAGGGTTGTTTAGTAGCTAAGGTACATGACAGCAATGCTAGCTGAGCATTGAATCAACAATAGAATAATAATAAATATTAAAATAAAGGACTAAGCAGGTAATCTTTTATTCAGAGAAGACTTGTTGTTCTAGATTTACTACAAATTAAAAAAAATATATTGCACTTGTTGAGTACCTTTGCCTTTTATGTTCAAAACCTGATAAAAATATATAAGCACCAATAACCTGTTAAAATAATAGCTCAATTATTCAAAAATCTCTCCCTTTTACCGTCACCAAATAAATGGAGATCGTTCACGTAGCAATTTGAGTCCATATTTTTGCCACTCTGCTTTGGTGATCCATAGTTCCTGTGCATTTTCAAGGCATGATAAAACCGATCCACCTTTCCAACACACGATGGAAGGATCTTGATCCTGAAATAGAAAGAATAGGAACCATATTATTCTAAGTTCAACGAGTTTTCAGGAATACAATTTCCTATTTTACTTTTGGCTTAACTACAACTTCTACTTGACTCCTCATCAGTGACTGCATTTGCGAAGACGGGATGGAAGATTTGATACGTTCAGTCAACCATTGATCCGCTCCTGCAAAATGAGCCAATCCGCCTCCAATGACCAGGATGCACGAATACATTCTTCGCTTGAGTTCATCTTCATATGATAATGGACATTTTTCTATGCTCCACACAATTGCTTGATCAAGACCAATCAAGCAAGATGGAGCAGGTATTGTGTCTGAAGCTGGCCTGTTACTTCGAATAATAATAATGAGTTTGTATCATATAAGTAAATATAAACAATGTAAAATTAAAGGTTTGAAACATTTACAAACTTTGAAATAATGATATATTTTAAATTTAAGCCTTGTGATACCCCTGTAACTTCTCCATTTATTGCCACAGAAACGAAAATAAAGATAATAAATAGGGTGGTAAGTAGAAAAACTCGGGTACTTGGAAAGTTGTGACAACTGGTCAACATCTTCCAGCTCATCACCATTTTCTTCATCCAATTTTTCAACTGTAATATCTGAACTCTGAGCAGCAGAGGGCTGTGCTGGAGTCTCGGCTTTCTCGCGTTTTGCTGAACGATTCTTATTTAAAAAAAGATGATATAGTGTATAATTAGTAGCCAAAATTATCACCCCATTCTTCTTATTTCCAAGTCAAATTTCTTGTGCTCCATTAAAACCGTCTCTTTGGAGAAATCTACTGTTTTCTTGTCATACAGTATTTCAAAGATGAAAAATAATACTAAACCTCTTGCTTATTTCTTGACTGGAATAAATAATGCTCGTCAAGGGGATCTTCAGCATCTCCAGGATTAACTTTCATGAAGTGTATGTGTTGAGAATCCATTTTCAAACCAAACACGCTAGGGAAAAATACTGTGAGGGGTGCCTAAAAATTTCATATCATACAATTAGTGTACTTCTTCTAAGTACTTCTTCTTAAAATAATTTTTGTATTTTAAATGTTGATAGGAACCTGTAGGGTCTCATCACCCAGAACGATTGGATACAATAGGGATCTTTGGCCCGGCCTTCTAATATGAAACTCTTGATCTTCTGGAGTGATTCTATCTGGTTCCATGTGACAGTAGGTCTCCTAGAATTTGGTTACACATATGTAAGTGATATGTAGATATACATGGTGGTCTAATGCACTAAGGTTGACATGAGGTTACCTTTAATTCTTCCAGTAACAAAGCATCCATTCTGTCATCTGGATTAAAAGTCCGATACGGAAAACAGTTTCGTTTTAGTAAATACGACAAAACACTCGTAATATCGCGTCCACCAATGTCCAAACATAATCTGTGAATTTAAAATCAAGTTCTACTGCTGTGATCATAAATGTTAGGAAATTTTGAAAATATAAAATAATAAAACAATGGAATTAAAGTGACAACCTTGTATTCCTGTGAGAAATACCGTCTTCAATACAGGACACTGATGTTTTTTCGTGACCGACGTCAACAACGCAAGCTGTAGCAATTCCACAGCCATATGTAGCACATACAGACTCCTATAAGAAAAATGAAATGCTTCATTATGAATTTAATCAAGAAACTGTGAACCCCTTATGAAAAAGAAAGTCATTCAGCTAAGTGGTGACTGCAGTACATAAATAATGCAATTTGTAAAAAATTGGTTTTGCAAAGAGTAATGAATGTAATGGGATTCCACCCCAACAATTTAATTTCTACCTGATGAAGTAAAACTGAAGAAAAGCCGATGTTATTTAAAAGCAAGTGAACAAGTTCCTTGACATGATGATGAATGTAGATATCGGGTATCAGCAAAACACATCTGAAAGTAATTTTCACACATATATTTATATATAATATAAACAGCTACAGCCTTGATTTTAACAACAATATTTTCGTAGTACTGTTGATGTTTTTTATGAGGTCACTTGAATATGGGATATAGTTCAGACCTATAGTTGGCTAAATCTGTTTTCTGTATGTGAAGAAAAGTTTGAATTGCTTCAGACCATAAGACTTCCAGGTCGCTCAGAACTGCTGTCAGTGAACCGTGAGGTCCATCATGAACATTCAACCGTCCTTTCACTACTGGCCAGTACAGGTCATAGCAGTCTTCTTCATCTATGTATAATGCCTGAAACCAGATGACAGATATTAGTTCACGGTAATAAACTCTTGAAAGTTTGAAGATGCCTATACAAAGCATCAATAAATCGAATTACATCATCTCCAATTAAAAATTCTGGTTCTTGTTTAGTATCGGTCCAGTTCCATCCACAACCTTCCAAAAAAACTTTTGGTTTTAGTTTTTTATTACTCTTTGCGATATGCTGCCAATTGCAAGCCTGCTGCGATGTGTAAGCGCACACTGCATCTTCAGTCGCGCGCAAGCCTTCATCACGTAGCTCGGCAAAGTTATCGGCATACTGAAAAACAAATTATAAAATATGGTAAAGAGTATTCTCATCTGCTCAATCATAATGTTGTTTTGAAAGAGATAATCAAAATATGTGTTGGTTTCGATAGTTCCTCTTTTGTGGTTTCAGTGTATATTTTCACTGGTGCGAACAGGCATCACACTTCTAAACTAGGTTTTGCAAATGACCACACTACTAAATTAGACCCACACATTCTACATACTTACTTCATCTGGATCTCGAGTCAGCAGAGACTTCCTGAATGCGATTTGTTTCCTAGGATCCTTGTGTCTCCATGCAATGACATGCGGAACGAGGATGGGTTGAGGATCTGATGCTCTTCCTAGCTTCAGATGAGATGACCCAGGATGAAGAACAATTGTAGTACTGGCAAGTCTTGTGATGCTCTTAATAAACATAAATAATTAGGCTGTGTATTACAATCAAACTTCACGATTAAACATCGTAGGTTAAGTATAAGGGTACTAGTCTAGTAGTGTGCTCCTTGTGAAAACGGATTAGTTAGGCTAATATAGCTTAGGTGAAGTTGGTTACTCTACTGGACTGGTAGTAAAAAACTCAGGATTGTGATAGGGGTGCTCTGATATATTGTAGAATATAACCAACGAAACAGCGATAGCCATTTTAGAAACAACACAAAAGTGTAATAAAATACATATAAAAAATATGAGAACAGTAAAGAGAGTACCTCTATGTCTATGTCGGCATTGCTAACATCGTCATTCTGACTGGGACTAGCGGGAACAGATGGAGGGGCACTGGATGTAATTGACATATTGTCTGCGTTTCTAGCCGCCGGTTTATTGAAGTTAGAAGGGATCGGTCTCGAGTTACTGATCTATAAACACTTTTAAATGAACCGCGGGCGGATTTTAGCGTAGGATCAGTAGAGGTTTATTTATTTTCTTTGCCATCTAGCAGTTGAAAGTTTTTACTTCACTTAACGATTATAAACGATTCAACAGTGACATCTAGCGGTTGGAAATTTTTACTTCACCTAACACTAATAAATGAACTTCTAATGATTCAATCACGCTAAAATACGAGACTTATATGTTCAGGGAATGTTGGTTTATGCATTACTATGTGCTAATCAGCACCATTGGATCATGGAATCTTGGAAATTTATCTATAAGCGTTTCTAGAGCAGTAACTCGGCACCGATCCATCTTACAATTATAGAGAACTCCTGTTTAATTGTAAGCATGACCTACAATCAAACTAAGCATTTACGGGAATTTTGTCTACTTCCAGCCAGCGTAAAATTGCGTAGCGATAACTATCTAATGTATGTATGTATGTTCTGAGTAAATCTGCCTGTAGTTAACAAGACAAATAAATTTGAATTCCCAAGTGTTTTAATTCAAGCGGGTGCCATACACAATTCTAGCTTAAAAACATATTGAAAACTAACGTACAGGGTCTTTACAGACAAAATGACAATATAAAAAACCGCCTGATAACTTATAAAACACTTGCCAGACAAACCAAACCACTCAGAAAGAAATTCTGGCCACGGGGAAATTTCTCTCAACTCGACCACGCAGGGTACTGGAGTGGAGCCTATCTATAAATGAAAAAAATAATGAAATATTTTCCGGCTGCATTTTTTTAGGCTTATTCTTCAGATAATTTCCATGGATTATTCATTTTATGTTAAGAATTACTTATTTAATTCACAATAAGGAGTCAAGGGACATATTTGCTTGTTTAGAATCAATAAAATAATTTAAGTCTGTTTACCAAGTGTAAAGATTCAAGTGAGGAGATTCAAGGTTTTATGAAACCTTGGCAGCCGAAAAATACAGCAGAAATTAGTAGGTGGTGACAGTGAGAAATCTATTTTGCGAAAGGGAGGGCTAAGGCACCCAAATGTGTAATGGGATATATATTTTATTAAACAATTGATATTAGGGAATTTACGTGGTGTGTGTTGGGCAAAAACGGCGAAAGCCTTAAGAGCGAGATATTATAATGAACAATTGTTATAAACAACAATGATTAAAATAAAATGACGTGAAACGAGCTTGGCGTAATGTTGCCACCACGATATGAAATATACCTCATCCCATCCATGGAAAATGTTACGTCAGCAATAGCTTTATAACCACATGAGCGAAACAGTTCAGAGGGCTAGTTAAAATTGTGACAATGTTGCCACCATACGGATGGAAAATTTATATCATTAGGGGGGGTATTTTTACCGAAATATTAGCTCAATAGCGTCATCACGTGGTGATTAAAGCGTTACGTTAAAATCTCACCTAGCGACGACTGATTAATTGTAAAAACGAAACGTTATAAAATGCAGGAAAAATAGAGATAATGGAACTTACAGGTCCATAAAACCAAGGGAATAATTTTAAGACCAAAAGAAAGCGTAGGTGATCAGCCTGTGCTCCTTTTTGGGTTAAAAGTTCTCAACATTCAACGCTCCACAGCCACTGAGATGGCCAATCTCAGAGGCCGTGGTCGTGAATATCTTCTCTTGTGGTGGTTGCCCCCCCTCTTCATTTCTTCTGGTGGTGTCTCCCCTCATCTGCCCAATTATTCTCCTGGGCTGCGGCCTTGAAAAATTAAATAGCAGCATAGAACATAGAATAAATATTATTTTAATTTATAAAAACTAACTTAACATACCCCATCCATGGTTGCAGTCACTTCTTCCGACTCTTCTCTCTTGTGGTGGTTGCTCTCCTCTTCATCTGCCGCATTATTCCCCTGGGCTGCGGCCTTATAAAATTAAAAAGCAACATAGCAAAAATGACAATAGGATTTTGATTCTTAAAAACTAATTTGACTTACCCCTCCATGGTTGCAGTCCCTTCTTCGACTCTTCTTTCTTGTGGTGGTTGCTCTCCTCTTCATCGGCCGC
>QRAM01000046.1:345722-415797 GCA_013436055.1 Halocynthia roretzi | reverse complement strand
TATGTAATATTCTTACCTGACAATAGCCATGCTATTGTTATTCTTAAAGCTTTCGACAACCAAGATGTTGAAGCCAGTGAAGTTGCTAAAAATCTCTGTCAATGCATTCGTCACATTGGTTTTCAACTCCGTGTAGAGAGATGAAGATATATCAATCAGCGATGAATTATACACTCTCGTTGTTGCGATTTCAAAGCACGAAATACGGGCAACAGATTCTAGATAAGAAAAACAATCGCGTAATATTTGAGTCCTGAAATAATTGATAATTTACTTATGCATTAGTATTACGTTGCTGAGGGGTCGTTGTTCCAACAGTTGCTGAAGAAGACAGGGGTGTATCAGAAGTATCAGGAGAAGATGCGCCAGCGGACTCAGTTGCAGACATAGTAGATGAAGATGTACCAGTGGAGTCAGTTGCAGACATAGTGGATGAAGATGTGCCAGTGGAGTCAGTTGTAGACATAGTGGTTGACGATGTACCAGTGGAGTCAGTTGCAGACATAGTAGATGAAGATGTGCCCGTGGAGTCCGTTGCAGACATAGTGGATGAAGATGTGCCAGTGGAGTCAGTTGTAGACATAGTGGATGGAGATGTACCAGTGGACTCAGTTGCAGACCTAGTGGTTAAAGATGTACCAGTGGACTCAGTTGCAGACGTTGTGGATGAAAATGCTTCGGTAGACACAGCATTTGACGTTATTTCCATTGCAAGTGTAGTGGATGAAGTTGTACCAGTTGTTATGGATGGAATAGTAGTTTCCTCATCTGTGATGAAACAGGATAAACCAAATGTATTCCAGTATAGCTAATTCACAATTATTATTAGTTGGACTCAGTTCAATACATCCCAATTTTCTTTGGTGTGGAGTGGATATCTGCGTACTTAGAACATTGATGTGTAAAACGTACACTTGATTTAATAATTTCACATCAATACCTTCTGTGCAAACATATGGCAATTCCAAAAACAGATTTTTTGTCATAGTATCAGAAGTGTTGTAGTGTGATATAACTTGGTTTGCATCAATTGCTGAAGCGCTTGAAATATTCAGTTGAAAACTGTAATTATTAAAAGATCACGTTATTGAAATATGAATAACATGAAACTTTTACAAATCTAGAAAATGATTTTACATTTTCACAACATAATAATATTCTTACCTGGCAATAGCGATGCTGATGTTATTCTTGAAGCCTTCGACAACTAAGCTGTTGAAGCCAGTGAAGTTGCTATAAATTGTTGTCAATGCATTCGTCACATTGGTTTTCAACTCCGTGTAGAGAGATGAAGATGTATCGTTTAGCGATGAATTAAACTCTCTTGTTGTTGCGATTTCAAAGCACGAAATACGGGCAACAGATTCTAGATGAGAAAAACAATTCCGTATCATTCAAATCCTGATAAAATTGATAATTTACTCATGCATTAGTATTACGTTGCTCAGGGAGCGTTGTTTCGACAGTTGCTGAAGAAGACAGGGGTGTATCAGAAGTATCAGGTGAAGATCTGCCAGTGGACTCAGTTGCAGATATAGTGGTTGAAGATGTGCCAGTGGACTCAGTTGCAGAAATAGTGGATGAAGATGTACCAGTGGACTCAGTTGCAGACATAGTGGATGAAGATGTACCAGTGTACTCAGTTGCAGGCATAGTGGATGAAGATGTGCCATTGGACTCAGTTGTAGACATAGTGGATGGAGATGTACCAGTGGACTCAGTTACAGATGTTGTGGATGAAAATGCGTCGGTAGACAAAACGGTTGACGTTATCTCTATTGCAAGTGTAGTGGCTAAAGTTGTACCAGTTATAATTGATGGAATAGTAGTTTCCTCATCTGTGATGAAACAGGAAAAACCAAATGTATTCCAGTATAGCTCATTCACAATTAATACTATGCATATGCAGACTCAGTTTAATAAATCACAAATTTCAGTACTTAGAACATTGATGTGTATAATGTACACTTGATTCAATAATTTCACAATATTACCTTCTGTGAAAACATATGGCAATCCCATGAATAGATTTTTTGTCATAGTATCAGAACTGTTGTAGTGTGATATAACTTCGTTTGTATCAATTGCTGAAGCTCTTGAAATATTCAGTTGAAAACTGTAAATATAATAATATTATATTATTGAGTAATGGATAACCTATGAAACATTTATTGATAATCTAAGATTTCCATACGCTATTTAGAGAAAAAAATTGCATAAACTACTCTTCTTTCAAAACCACGAATTAGAGCAAAATAAAATCTTACATAAAAAAATGGATTGATACGATCTGTAATAGTCTTACCTTGCAATCGCAATGCTATTGTTATTCCTAAAGCTTTCGACAACTAAGCTGTTGAAGCCAGTGAAGTTGCTAAAAATCGTTGTCAATGCATTCGTCACATTGGTTTTCAACTCCATGTAGAGAGATGAAGATGTATCGTTTAGTGATGAATTAAACTCTCTTGTTGTTGCGATTTCAAAGTACGAGATACGGGCAACAGATTCTAGATAAGAAAACAATTGTGTATTATTCTAGTCCTGATATAATTGCTAATTTACTCATGCATTAGTATTACGTTGCTGAGAGGGTGTTGTTCCAACAGTTGCTGAAGAAGGCAGGGGTGTATCAGAAGTATTAGGTGAAGATGTTGCAGTGGAGTCAGTCGCTGAAGTAGTAGATAAAGATGGGCCGGTAGACTCAGTTGCAGATATAGTGGTTAAAGATGTGCCCGCAGAGTCAGTTGCAGACACAGTCGATGGAGACGTTCCAGTTGAGCCAGTTGCAGACATATTGAATGAAGATGTTCCAGTGGACTCAGTTCCAGACATAGTTGATAAAAGTGTTCCAGTGGATTCCATTGCTGACATAGTGGATGAAGATGTACCAGTTGACTCCGTTCCAGACATAGTGGATGAAGATGCTCCAGTGGACTCCGCTGTTGACATAGTGGATGGAGAAGTTCCAGTGGTCTCCGCTGCTGACATAGTGGATGAAGATGTTCCAGTCGTCTCAGATGCAGATATAGTGGATGAAGAAGTTCCAGTAGACAATATTGCTAACATAGTGGATGAAGATGTACCAGTCGACTCAGTTGCTGACATTGTGGATGAAGATGTCCCAGCGGACTCGGTTTCAGACATTGTTGATGAAGATATTCCAGTAGTAATCGATAAGGTTGTAGTTTCCTGTTCTATAGTAAACAATAAGGAGTACATGGAATTTAATATATCTCCCAAAAGTCACTTCCAGTTAACAATTATTCAACTTTCACAACCATTTTTCAATTCTCACAAACGTTAAAATACTCCTTTTTTAAAAAGTATCATCAAATGTTAAACTTAAATTCAAAGCATAGTTAACGTTTGAAATAAGTAAATACTAGGCGTAGTAATGTATATGTAAAATCTTAGACAGTATTACATATATATAGTCTTGAGATTATAATATTGTTGGGCTTGAAGAAAAGGTAAATTGCACATTGTTTGCAATGTCGCGGAATTATGTATAGTTAAAATATACAATCCTAATATAAGCTTACAATGAGCGGCCCTGTTCGGTTTAAAAATTCTCATATAAATACAATACCTTCTGCGCAAACATGCGGTAGTCCATCAAAGAGATTGCTCGCCACAGTATTGGAATTGTAATGCGAGATGAATTGGTTAGCATCTATTGCAAAACCGCTGGTAACATTCAATTGAAATCTGCGAAGAGAAGAGAAAAATGTTAAGAAAAAATTGAAACATTTATGAAAGTATTTGCCCATAATTATCGGGGATTTGCACTAATTTCCATAAGCTGTGAGATAAAAGAATGACAAGACAGCTCTTTTGAAAAAATTAAGGTATATATTACGGGTTCACATGGGTAGAAAAATTAAAACCTAGCAGCAGCCATGCTATTGTTATTCTGGAATTGTTCGACGACTAGATTGTTGAAGCCACTGAAGTTGCTAAAAATCACAGTCAATGCATCTGTAACATTAGTTTTCAATTCCATGTAGAAAGAGGAAGATGTATCGTTCAGCGACGAATTAAATTCTCTGGTTGTTACGATCTCTAAGCACGAAATACGGGAAACAGATTCTAGATGAGAAAAACAATCGTATATCATTTGGGTACATATATAATTGCTAGTTGTCTTATCCATTATTATTACGTGGTACAGATGACGATGTATTGGCAATCACAGTTTCTGCAGATGAGGTTGAAGCTATTGAAGAAGATAACCCGTCTGTTATCGTTGTTGAATCAGATGATGAAGATGTTCCATCAGTGGATACAGATGCTCCGTCTGTCATCATTGTAACTGTTGATGATGGAGTTCCATCTGTCATCGTTGAAGTGGAAGAAGCTATGTCGTCTGTCACCGTTTCCGTAGTAGGCAGTGAAGTTGTTCCACCAGTCACAGTTCCGTTGATGGACGAGGATGTTTCATTTGCAATTGTTGCATCAGTGGAAGTTGTTCCATCTACCATCATAGTAAAGGCAACGGATGAAGATGTCTCAATAGTTATAGTTGTATCATTAGATGATGCAGGCGTCATAGTTGTAGTTGAAGATGACAGTGATGTTCCAACTGTCATTGTTCCTGTGGTCTCCGATGCAGATATAGTGGATGAAGATGCTCCAGTGGAGTCAGTTCCAGACATAGTTGATAAAGGTGTTCCAGTGGACTCCGTTGCTAGCATATTGGATGAAGATGTGCCAGCGGTCTCAGATGCAGATATAGTGGATGAAGATGTTCCAGTGGACTCAGTTTCAGACATTGTTAATGAAGACATTCCAGTAGTAATTGATAAAGTAGTAGTTTCCTGTTCTATAGAAAACAATAACGAGTACATGGAATTTAATATCTCTGCCAAAAGTTACTTCCAATTAACAAGATTCAACTATTTTATAACCCTTTTTTAATTCTCACGAACGTGAAAATACGCCTTTTTTTAAAAGTATAATCAAATGTAAACTTATATTCAACGTGTAGTTAATGTTTAAAATAAGTAAATTCTAGGCGTAATAATGTATATTTAAAATCTACAGTATTACATATAGTCTTGAGATTATAATATTATTGGGCTTGAAGAAAAGGTAAATTGCACATTGTTTGCTACGCCACGGAATTACGTATAGTCAAAATATACAATCCTAATATAAGCTTACAACGATCGGCCCTGTTCGGTTTAAAAAATTCCAGATAAATACAATACCTTCTGCGCAAACATACGGTAGTCCATCAAAGAGATTGCTCGCCACAGTATTGGAATTGTAATGCGAGATGAATTGGTTAGCATCAATTGCAAAACCGCTGGTAATATTCAATTGAAATCTGTGGAGAAANAGTGGATGGAGATGTACCAGTGGACTCAGTTACAGATGTTGTGGATGAAAATGCGTCGGTAGACAAAACGGTTGACGTTATCTCTATTGCAAGTGTAGTGGCTAAAGTTGTACCAGTTATAATTGATGGAATAGTAGTTTCCTCATCTGTGATGAAACAGGAAGAACCAAATGTATTCCAGTATAGCTCATTCACAATTAATACTATGCATATGCAGACTCAGTTTAATAAATCACAAATTTCAGTACTTAGAACATTGATGTGTATAATGTACACTTGATTCAATAATTTCACAATATTACCTTCTGTGAAAACATATGGCAATCCCATGAATAGATTTTTTGTCATAGTATCAGAACTGTTGTAGTGTGATATAACTTCGTTTGTATCAATTGCTGAAGCTCTTGAAATATTCAGTTGAAAACTGTAAATATAATAATATTATATTATTGAGTAATGGATAACCTATGAAACATTTATTGATAATCTAAGATTTCCATACGCTATTTAGAGAAAAAAATTGCATAAACTACTCTTCTTTCAAAACCACGAATTAGAGCAAAATAAAATCTTACATAAAAAAATGGATTGATACGATCTGTAATAGTCTTACCTTGCAATCGCAATGCTATTGTTATTCCTAAAGCTTTCGACAACTAAGCTGTTGAAGCCAGTGAAGTTGCTAAAAATCGTTGTCAATGCATTCGTCACATTGGTTTTCAACTCCATGTAGAGAGATGAAGATGTATCGTTTAGTGATGAATTAAACTCTCTTGTTGTTGCGATTTCAAAGTACGAGATACGGGCAACAGATTCTAGATAAGAAAACAATTGTGTATTATTCTAGTCCTGATATAATTGCTAATTTACTCATGCATTAGTATTACGTTGCTGAGAGGGTGTTGTTCCAACAGTTGCTGAAGAAGGCAGGGGTGTATCAGAAGTATTAGGTGAAGATGTTGCAGTGGAGTCAGTCGCTGAAGTAGTAGATAAAGATGGGCCGGTAGACTCAGTTGCAGATATAGTGGTTAAAGATGTGCCCGCAGAGTCCGTTGCAGACACAGTCGATGGAGACGTTCCAGTTGAGCCAGTTTCAGACATATTGAATGAAGATGTTCCAGTGGACTCAGTTCCAGACATAGTTGATAAAAGTGTTCCAGTGGACTCCATTGCTGACATAGTGGATGAAGATGTACCAGTTGACTCCGTTCCAGACATAGTGGATGAAGATGCTCCAGTGGACTCCGCTGTTGACATAGTGGATGGAGAAGTTCCAGTGGTCTCCGCTGCTGACATAGTGGATGAAGATGTTCCAGTCGTCTCAGATGCAGATATAGTGGATGAAGAAGTTCCAGTAGACAATATTGCTAACATAGTGGATGAAGATGTACCAGTCGACTCAGTTGCTGACATTGTGGATGAAGATGTCCCAGCGGACTCGGTTTCAGACATTGTTGATGAAGATATTCCAGTAGTAATCGATAAGGTTGTAGTTTCCTGTTCTATAGTAAACAATAAGGAGTACATGGAATTTAATATATCTCCCAAAAGTCACTTCCAGTTAACAATTATTCAACTTTCACAACCATTTTTCAATTCTCACAAACGTTAAAATACGCCTTTTTTTAAAAGTATAATCAAATGTAAACTTATATTCAACGTGTAGTTAATGTTTAAAATAAGTAAATTCTAGGCGTAATAATGTATATTTAAAATCTACAGTATTACATATAGTCTTGAGATTATAATATTATTGGGCTTGAAGAAAAGGTAAATTGCACATTGTTTGCTACGCCACGGAATTACGTATAGTCAAAATATACAATCCTAATATAAGCTTACAACGATCGGCCCTGTTCGGTTTAAAAAATTCCAGATAAATACAATACCTTCTGCGCAAACATACGGTAGTCCATCAAAGAGATTGCTCGCCACAGTATTGGAATTGTAATGCGAGATGAATTGGTTAGCATCAATTGCAAAACCGCTGGTAATATTCAATTGAAATCTGTGGAGAAATGAGAAAAGTACTATAGACAATAAATATAAAAGCATTGACCCATAATTATCAGGGATTTGCACTAATTTCCATAAACTGAGAGATAAAAGAATGACAAGAGCTCTTTTGAAAAAATTTGGTATATATTATGGGTTCACATGGGTATAAAATTTCCAACCTAGCAGCAGCCATGCTATTGTTATTCTGGAATTGTTCGACGGCTAGATTGTTGAAGCCACTGAAGTTGCTAAATATCACAGTCAATGCATCTGTAACATTAGTTTTCAATTCCATGTAGAAAGAGGAAGATGTATCGTTCAGCGACGAATTAAACTCTCTGGTTGTTATAATCTCGAAGCATGAAATACGGGAAACAGATTCTAGATGAGAAAACAATCGTATATCATTTGAGAACATGAATAATTGCTAGCTGACTTATCCATTAGTATTACGTGGTACAGAAGACGATGTATTGGCAATCACAGTTTCTGCAGGTGAGGTTGAAGCTATTGAAGAAGATGACTCGTCTGTTATCGTTGTTGAATTAACTGATGAAGATGTTTCATTGGTGGACACAGATGCTCCGTCTGTCATCATTGTAACTGTAGATGATGGAGTTCCATCTGTCATCATTGAAATGGAAGAAGCTATGTCGCCTGTCACCGTTTCCGTAGTAGGCGGAGAAGTTGTTTCACCAGTCACAGTCCCGTTGATGGACGAAGATGTTTCGTTTGCAATTGTTACATCAGTAGAAGAGGAAGTTGTTCCATCTACCATCGTAGTAGCAGTAACGGATGAAAATGTTCCAATAGTTACACTTGTATCATTATAGGCTTCAGGCGCCATAGTTGTGTCAATGGATGACGATGTTCCGGCTGTCAATGATGTATCAGTGAATGAAGATGTTCCGGCAGTCAATGATGTAGCAGTAGATGCTGTAGATATTCCTTCGGTTATATTCGCATCAGTAGATGAAGATACTACAGCTTCCATCGTTGTATCACTGGATGAAGATGTTCCGTTTGCAATTGTTGCATCCGTGGATAAAGTTGTTACGTCTGCCATCGTTGTATCACTGGATGAAGATGTTCCGTTTGCAATTGTTGCATCCGTGGATAAAGTTGTTCCGTCTGCCATCGTCGAATCAGTGGATGAGAGGGAACCCAAAGTGGTCACTGTATCATTTGATTCGGTGCTATTTGCTATTGTTGCATCAGAGGATGAAGATGTCCCATCTGTCGTCGATTCTGTAGTGGGTAATAAAGATATTTCATTTGCCATCGTTGTATTTGATGAGGAAAATGACGTTTCACCTGTCATTGCTGCATCAGTCGATAAGGACGTTGCTCCGTCGCTTGAGGCACTCGTCGGCATGCTTATACCATCTGTGAAAAAGAAATAACAGTTATGAATAAGTATTCATGTTTTCGTTGCTAATAAATCTTGTTGGAGATCAGACTATCAATCTTATTCTTTTACTTTTTTCTTTGAAGTCTTTTGCCTCCAAAAAAGGGTTCATGATAATTCGTTTACAAAAGGTAGCACTATTCAGTTATATCAGTTAGTAAATCCCACATAGTTCAGGAGTTTCAATTTAAGTCTTCACTTTAATCCAATCCGAAATTTGATCCGAACTATTTAATGCGAAAGCAGAAGCTTGGCTGACTGCTCTTTATAGCACTTAGGCAATATTTCATATGAGTCACATGACGCCGTATATTTGTTTAGAGGTATCTTAAAATGAACAGTATTATTAAATTGTGTCCTAGAGTTGATACAATGATTGCTGCACACCGAGATTTCAATTTTCAAACAGGTGTAGGTAGGCATGGAACACTGATAAACAATAGAATTTGATTTCAAAGAAACGAATCAGTAGTTAAGAATATATTGTATTCTAAATTTTAAGCGAAGTTTACTGATTACAATTAGGGAATTCGAGATTTTTTGTGCGATTTTGTAACAATTTAGAACAGACTATCTATCATCAACCCTCATCATGTGTTGGTGTAAAAATACACGGATGCTCGTTATATGCCGAGAAATATCATATACCCTTTATCCCACGGTAGTCAGCTTCACAACAGTTTTGCTTTGTAGGAAGCAAAGGGCGTATACCATGCCTTTTTCAAAAGGGTTACAATTTTCAGGTACGCGTACGCTGGAAACACGCAAAACGAGACAGCTCTGATATTTATAAAACGTATATTTACGATCATGTACAAGTGTTTTTATCAGAAACAAGATCCTGTACCGCGCCTTACACCGGGTGTAATTTCAAACAGATCATTAATGAAGCAGAAATATATAAATTGGGGTGAATGACGAAAAGATAAGTCACATGAGATGAAGCCTCATGAACTGGAAAATAACTTCCTTGGCCGTTGTATGTATCGCAGAGGGTAAGTATAAACCTGTCTTTTTATTGTGATTACGCTCTGTTCAAGCCCAAGGGATTGTTCGCGCATGCAGCCCGAGATACCGTTCTTATGACAATTTGTCAGCAAGTCCATATTACCTTAAAAGTGCATTTTAGCATAACCAACAGTTTAGTCATAACCAACCATAATGAAACACAATAACACGAACATGAACTTTAGAAACGGCTAGGAGCACGAAATGCCCACACATACAACCGCAAAGCAGACAACAACAGCGGTCACGAGTCGTTTAAAATAATAGTAAGCTCCCGAATAACACTGAATATTTTCAAAGGTGTCAAATGGGATGATCTATTGGGGAATTTCTTACATCGTTTCATACGTATTGATTCTATTTTCATGAATACATAGTGTAATTATTCTAGAAATATGTTGCTGTGAAGGGGTTGGGAGAGTTGATAAGTAGGAATTTTTTGTCGGTTACTGTTGGAAAATACCCTTAAAAGCTAATAAATATTCGTAACGGTGTGATAAGACAGCTAGCAGGATGCGGCAAATTTCATATGAGGGATGGTATGAATGTGATTCCAGGCATGTTGCAAATGGTATTAACGTAGGATTCCTGTCTTCGGGGAAATCCACGATATAAGTGAAAATAAATCTTCCATTATGCTATTTCAATTGATCGAAGCATTCTGTACTGAGATATGTTATCGTAAATATTTTTATTCTTCTGAACCACTTTTTCAAAATCTAATAATAGCATAAAATATCTACTCCATGGGAACAATACAACAGCAGTACCAGCGATACTAGGTAAATACTAAATACTGCTGTACCATCATTGACATCTTGGCCACACTAGTTATATCAAATGTAATGTGCGACATTAAAAACTCGGTTTTATCAAAGATGATGTGCGACATCTTTTAGTAACATAACAGAATCCAGATTAAAAAGAGCACTGATTGCTCTATAATGTATGAGTACATTTTCGCGGTGCTAGTTCTTTCAAACGAGATTTCAAGGATATGTACTCCCTAATCTCGCAGATGGTAAGGTAAATTTGATGAAATACATGAATACCAATGTTATACCTTTACTTTGTAGAAGGTACGTGTGTCTTATTTAGTATTATAGTTAAAAATAGAGTACAGTAGTGACAAGGTCGTGCGTCAAACCTCAACACTTTAGTACATGTGAACGTTCAATTTCGACCTAACCCATCACGCAAAGGTCCGAGATCACATCACCACACTATGTTATTACAAAGTAAAAATATTCGATAGTATAGTAATAACAGAGTACAGCCATAATAAGTGGTACTTTAGGTTAAGACCTCTAAGCTATTGGATGATTGGGATCAAGCAAAACGAAGGGTCTCCGGTTTCAGGTATATTTACGTGAATTATTGACGACAATAATCGGAATGCGATCTGCAATAGTCGGGGGGATTGTGAACGTGAAACCGAAGACTACTACTAATTACTACCACTACTACTACTACCAACTACTAATTTTAACGACTTCAGTTCTTGCCCCATGGAACTGCTAAATCCAATTCAGAAATATATGGTTGCCCATATATATTGAATAAATTGCTGAGGAAACCATCAAAAAATTTAACCAAAGACATTGTTCCATCTGAAATAACGAAAGCATCATGCAAACGTTTATGGTATTTCAAGTGATATAATCACTACGTTACAAAAAGTGCCTAGACTCCCTAGAAGACCTGGGAATAGCACGGCCTGCGGCCCACATACGACCCTTTGGCTGACGTTGACCGGCCTCCGTAAGGTTAACTAGAAATTAGAAAATAAACGTATTTTAGCATCCGACTGGACGTTGAAAGAATAGATTGAATAAATGACATTTCTTGCAAGGCAATATCACTTTTTCATTGTCCAATAGTCATAACATTCACTCTTGCCAGTCACAGCTTATCAAAACGATGTATTTTACCGCTTTTTACAAAGAAATAGTATTAGTGTTATACAGGAATGGGTTCAGGCTATTAGCCCGACCCTTCACAATATTTTTTGTTCCTCGCATGGCCCCCTGGGAAAAATAATTGCCCAATCCTGCTCTAAGGTTGCCAGAAGCGAGAAAGCGAGAAAGCGAGAAGGTGAGTGGTAAATAATCCGAAAAAGTTAGAAAACACACTTTTTACCATAAAATTATCACCATATATATCCAATATTGAACAAAGATTTAAAAAACAACACAGCTATCACCATAACTACAGAAACTCCTTTCCCTATGTTAGTCCGTTATTAGTAAACTAGATACAAAAGTCAATACAGCAGTTAGCGTAACAAAACGACGAATGAATAAATCTAGTATTACAGAAGTTGCCAAAAAAACTTACCGACACAATACACCAACAGAAACAAAAATAAGCAACCTCCCGACAGCGATCCCATTCTAACCTTTTGTAAACACGGGTTGTTTACGTATGCAAAGAAGTTTCGTTTTTATAATAATAATAATACAGTATAACAGTACCAATCTAGAACAACAGGACAAAAAGTTAAAACAGAATAGTATAATGCTAACATGCATAATGAAGTAGCCAAGTGTATACTTGATACACGTTGCCTAGCACAATAATTCAAACCTCTCATATAAATGATTTCCATGCTACAACTTCATCAGCCCCTTTTCAAATTATTCCAAATAGACTTTAAACTGGCTTTTAAATCGGGGCGCCCTGGGCTACGGGCCATCTTTTTGTGGAAACACCGCCCGACCTGCATAGGGATCCCATCCCCTGAAGCACAACATCAAATTAGGTGAAAAGCGCTCAAATCATTCGGTTTTGTAGAGCGTAAAAATGCCATACATGAAAAACTTCAATTTTCTAATTCTCAATCTCAATCTCAATATATAAACTGTTTCTGGAGTTAAACTAGTATACTTATCGTCACGGGGTTAAACTAACAACTGAATGGTATAGTCCATAGGTGAAGGTAATAATAGCCCAGGTTAAAAAATAAGCTAGCAGCTAGGCGAATAATATAGGGGTTGTCAAGAAAACGTTTTGTTGCTACGTCGACAGAACAAGATACGTGGTAAACACGAGTGAGTGAGTTACATGAGTGTGTGTGTGGTTAATCGTGAAGAATCTATATCATATTCACTGGAAAAGGCAAAATGTAATATATGCATCGGCAACAAGGTCCACGTAAGCATTATCATCATCTCCGAGAGGATTTTCGAATACACACTTTTTTTAAACTTCACCAACTACCTCTCAGACTTTGTTAAAAATTGCCCAAGTATACTTTATACAGTACCGTCAAAGTGATTGGTGGGAATAAAAAAAATTCAATGTTCATAGTTTTCGAGTTACCGGGGGGGGGGGGGGAAAGTTAGGGAAATGTAATGTAAATGAAAATAAAACATGAAATAGACAGATCTAGGGCTCAAATTAGCCGATATAACAACCCTTAACTCACTAAATTTAACGTGATACTGAACTCTCGTTCGCAGATCTATATTTCGTGGCGCATCTATGGAAAATAGCAGCTACCGCGAGGGTGGAAATTGCGCACCTGCCAAATACGCTGACGCTCATCTTTAAGATAACTTAATCGTAATATAAAGTTAAAAACTCGTACAAATCGAGTATCTCACCACATAACAAATACAAATGTACCTTTCATGCTATCTATATTTTTTTTGAACAATTTCAGAGCTTGTCTAACTTTTGACATGTTCCATATCTGCCATATCTTAGGTACTACTTGAACCAAAATAGGTTCAGCACATAGCGGTTGAAATATTATAATATAATATAATCTTGATGCATCTATCATTCAATTAATAAAATACACGGGCACTGGAAATATTTCATCTCATGCTGAATGAGAGTTAAAGATAAAAAGAATTGCCTCACTTTTCCCTTTTTCCTGACGACAATTAAAGCCTCGCATCTTTCTTCCCTATTCGCTCATTTCGTCACGAATTTCTAGAATTTCTATAGGATAGGTAATCCAACATTTATTCTATACAAAATACTGCTGAAACAAAAATATTACTTTTGTCCATGCGCCTTATGCGCATTTAAATTTGCAAAACATTGTTGTAAATTAAAATTTGAACGATGATTTATCCTGTTATTTATCACTCATCAGTCCTATTGACGAAGATTACCCGATGAAACAAGTGCGTGCGACAGGACAAGTTTATACAGACACTACTATCCCTAATACAACACTCCATTTGTATTTGGTATCGAAATTGTTTCTCATTTTTTTTCGGCCGTTCAATTTGCGAATCATTGACGTAAATCGAAATTCCGATGATGTATTTCCTTCTTTACGGCATGTAAACGTAATCAAGCATGCGTGCAATGTGTATTCGCGCGTGCGCGCTGACCAGCATGACGCATTATTCTTATCCTCCCATACCAGTTGTGTGACTTTTTTTTAATATATTTACACTAGTCCCTCGTTATATATAGGAGAGATGCATTACGAGAAATACGAATAGCGGGAATATTTATTCCAATGAAGAAAATTGGGATGCGTTCTGACAACAACCTGCAATCATAATTTAATCACCATTTTGTTTCAAAAATACACAAATACACAAGGCCATATAATTTGAAGTAATACCCCAGAGCTGACGCTGGGTCTGGGTCTGGGTCTTGTTAGCGATTTAAATTTTCTTTTCTAGCGTTCACAATGTCCTATGGTACTTTGCTGACGGTCCCGAACTAGACATAGTGTTTTTAGGAGGTATGGGGAATGATGAGTCACAGAATATGTTCAATAACTTCAAATAGCAGTAAACCACGAGTACGCAATGATACGCAGCTTCCTGTACACAGACGATGTCACACAGTGCTCACAAATGACTCTCGCACAAATTCGGATAACTACGGAATTTTCTCGAAATTTATTTAAATAATGCATCGTCTTATAGTGCGTAATGTATGGTAACATAATTTACTCCAGAAACGTGTATGTTTTCGAGAGACGAAATCTCGATGCTGAAAATTCTGTGGAATGCAATCGGACATCATAGCTTTTGTCATAGCAAAGCTCACTCAAGTACGCAGGTGTACTAACCGTATCATCGGATAAACGTTTTGTTCAATTCCATACAAATTATTACAGTTCAATTGTATGTTTATTAACCACTGTATGGCTGAGAATAAAGCTCAAGTGAAACTAATTAAAGCCTAAGCATAATAGATGTCACAATGGCATAAAATTAGTATTGGTATAACAAAAGTGATACGTGAACTATTTTTGTGAAATTAATTGCAATAATTATAATTAGATTTCAATGATAACTTTTGGGAAGACCTTTTTTCCTTTAAAAGTAGTTGGTATATGCGGGGCAATCTGAAGTATTCATGAAAAAACAATGCCAGAAAATTTCAATGCAAAGTAAATCAAATAGAACCAAATATAGCTATCAAGACTATACCTATTTCCAGTTAAGTTTCATTCAAATGAACATTCAAAGATGTCAAGATATAAATTTCAATTTACCGCCAATGTCATAAAAGAATAAAAACAGCCGAAATGATCTATTTTCAAACCATGGAAATATTCCGGTATTATTATTATGCTATTGGTATTACTTAGAATGATCTTCAAAAGTATAGTGTTATGTACAGTGTTTTATTCACACGTGTCTAGTACAAAAGGAAGATCCGGCCAACGAAGGTTGTCCCAATTTTCCTGTCAGTCAGTAATCTGTATGAAAATGTCGCTTTCCTATTTATTTACATACCAAATCAGACTACCGGAGAATTAAAAAATTAGGCTAGGAGGAACTAATTAGAATGCGCATGAATATCAACAGTGTTTTTTATTCACACGTGTCTAGTAAAAAGGGAAGATCAGACCAACGAAGGTTTTCCCAATTTTCCTGTCAGTCAATCAATCTGTATGAAAATGTCGCTTTCCTATTTATTTATTTACATACCCAATCAGACCACGGAGAATTGAATAATTAGGCTATGAGGGATGCGCATGAATACCAAATAAATGAAAATATTTATTTGTTTATCTGAATTTTATTTGAGAAATATATGCAGTACAGTTGCTATGGTTCGTATTTTTAAATTGTTCGGTGTTTGCGGAGTAAATATTGAAAGAAATAAAAGCCCCTTGTAACACGAACTATAATATACACTCGTTTCTCAGGCATGTTGATTTTCAGGAAACCCCTTACTTATTCAACTTGAAACATCTAACAAGGAAAACGGCAGAAAAAGAAAGGAAATGTAGGAAATCAAAATAGATGTGTTTATGAACATTCAAACTGTGATTTAGTTTTCAAAGATTACGCATTTCGTTCAACCGAAACGATGAATAACATTCTGACGAGGCAATGTATGAATATACTTACACCTGCTGATTCTGTAACGTAGAATAACAATTACGAAACTAGCGCAGTGCTAGCTGTACCAAAGCATTCTGTCTGTATTCACCGCAATTTCCTCAATAACCCACATTCTTTTGTATTTTACTCGTATTAAACGTAATCAGGGCTTCCAAAACTCACATTCGACTCTTGAGCTTGAGTTTATTTAGCAAATATAATGTTTATTTCGTTCCATAGTTAAAATAGAATCTCCCATTTCGTTTACTTTGATGGAAAACTAAATGTAATTTGTGAGCAGGACAGTAAGCAAGCTTTGATTGCACCTGGGGAAGAACTTGAATTCGTAGCCCACATATACATTCTTTTTAACCGAGACGATGGATAACATCCTGACGAGACAATGTATGTATATACATACACCTGCTGATTTTGTACCTTACAATAACAATTATGAAACTAGCACAGTGCTAGCTGTACCCAAGCATTCTGTCTGTATTCACCTCAATTTCCTCAATAAACCACATTCTTTTGTATTTTTACTCGTGTTAAACGTAATCAGGGCTTCTAAAACTCACATTCGACTCTTGAGCTTGAGTTTATTTAGCAAATATAATGTTTATTTCGTTCCATAGTTAAAATAGTATCTCCCATTTCGTTTACTTTGATGGAAAACTGTGTCATAAACCGCTGTGCAAATTATTATGAAACTATGCAGTGTGGCTGGACCACAATAATTTTTGTCCGAATCAATTATCCCCATTTAAAACAATGAAAAGTGAATTAATCCGATCCAGAATATCCAAACGAGCTCAAATAAGTTTTACCAGTGTGTCTATTTCAATCATTCCCTCGTCAAATTCGGCTGCTCACCGCAATTACGGCATATCCCATACGAACGTACTTTACACAGCGAGCGCAGTTTTTCGTACGAGCATTGTTTGAACTCCAGATCGAATTTCTAGAATTCTTGAACGTCGGAAATAAAAAAAATAGGGTCGTGCGAGACGCCACTGTATATATAAATACTGTATATATTTTTTGAATGACGCCGTCCCGACCAGCACCCAAGTAACCACACCAAATTCGGCTGAAATCGGTCCAAACGTTGCTTACACTAAATTCTTCAAAGGCTTACCCGGGCAGCGCCGGGTTTTGTTACTGGTATACTATACATATTTCTCGACATGTATAAATATCTAAGGTTCGATAACAAATATGAATACTGACGATTCTACTACGATTACTAACAAAGATTTTATGTTGGACTCGACTGAAACTAAACAGACAGACTGGAAAAGTATTTACGGTATCAAATTATAATCCTCAATCCAAGTTAAGTCGTTATCTCAGTATATTGCAGTTGTCCTAATTTCTGAAAAAAACTCAAATCTGTTGAAAGCCAGTGTACGTAATTTGACTATTACTCGTTCTTTCTACCAACTCGTTAGTAATTCGTCATGTCTCACAATTCAATTGGTAACGGCAGCAAGGTTGAACAATTTCCACGATCAAAACCGACTACTAATGGATAAAATACGATTGTGCCTAATTGTTTTGATTCTTTTCAAATTCAATAGGTGTCACCTTTCCCAAGCGAGGAATGTTACTAATAATAACACTAATTGGGACAAATTTTCAACACTAAGCAATTTACTAACCTAGCCCGTCTATGGATTACATTGTACAGAGTTCATAGTTACCGTAATAATAGCAGTAAGCCGATTTTAATGTTATTCGATAATTGAGACATTTTACAAGGTAGGGTTTTTCCTTAGATTGAGAAAAACGGATCACTAAGAACAGAGGCTTAAACTTTTTGGGCTGCCCCCTCTCACATCTTTGAAAAAAAATTCATGCCCACTGGCATTGACTGCAGCTCCCCACTTGCCGCATAAATTCGGTTTGCGGGCAGCAGGTTGCACACCCCTGGGCTAAATAATCAGTGTAAAGCTTCCATTGATCATTAAATAATCAGTGAAAATTTCAATTTTTTTCAAAGCTTTTTCTTCATTGGTATTCGAGTTTGCTTTTAAATAAATTTGTATAGGAAGTTTGAGAATTCAAGTATCTTTGAAGCGAAATCATCGGTGCACTGAATTACAGCATTTATTAAGAGTAATGGTGTCCTTTGTCGTTGAACCTTATCTCTATCAAAGGAAAATACAAAAACCCTAATTGCATTTGGTCCTATTCTCGGAGCAAGAAGCTAATCTTCTAATTAGCTATTCAGTTTAGAATCTAATCCTTGACATCCTACTGAGATCCAGATTTGTGATCGTGTATCTCATCTCTTCGATAAATTCTTACTCAGTTACTTCTTTACTTACTTACTTACTTACTTACTCGATAACAATAAAATATGCATAATTGATACTTCACCTTCACAACAGACATTGTTTACATTTTTGTGTCAAAAAGAATTTGTGAACAACATTTCGCTTTTTATTCGTTGTATTATAAAAGAAACAGTGGTGGCGGGATTGTTTTCACTTGAAGTCGCGAGACGGAATTCTAGTCATTTCAGTGAAATATATCAAAATACAAGTATTAACCGAGAACGGCAAGTTAATGACAAACTAAAAACTGTAAATAATCCGTATCAACAAAAGCACAGGTGTTCCCAACCTATATCGTAAACCTTTCGAAAGTAATTTTAACCCGACCCTGTTTTCATCGGTAACTTGAATTCACTGCCATGGAACAGCAAACGACAAAGGGGAAATTTTAAGAGAGAATTACTGAGAGAATGAGTGGCAAGCGTTCAACCATGCTGATGTTTTGATCTACTTTGTTATTAATTGCTTGGAAGTGTTGTTTTCCACGGAATAAGATTGCGGTATCAACATCACGGGGAATAAGGAAGTATAAAATACAAATCGTAAAATCCAATATTTGATACTTAGAATTGTCACCGCAGAATTGGTTAGATAGACAATTCTTCAGGTGAGATAACCTGAGGCAGGGGCCAGCTATTTGAGCTTTGACATGTGACTCTTGGATACTTAAAAATACACTAATTAAATTAATTTGAATTAAATAGGTTCCTCACCCCTGCCCTGGAGGGACGATTCTTCAGATGATCCAGTTTGGGTGAGGAGTACCAAACCCTTACGCTAAATTCTAACCCTCAGAAAACCTAGCCAATATTCTGGGGTGAATAAGTACTTTTGATAAACCAGACAATAACACTTCGAATTTTCTTGTAAACCTCAGATTACAATTGAAATAAATATGTGCAAATGTAGAATCGGCAAAATTATGCTCTGAGTAGGCGGAATCTATCCCCTAGGGATAACCCCAGGTTGGAAACCCTTGAAGTGAAGCAACAGCAGTGAAGTTTTCTCCCTTTTTCATACGTGGTAGAGGTTGGGGATGATTTCACCAGCATCACTGATGGGAAGATGGACCCACGGTTACTTCAACATTCCTAGAGTTCTATATCGACTCTGAGCTTAGTGAACTCGTCATGCTGAAAGACATGAATGTGGCTCTAGTCGAAGTTTGAATCAGCAAACTCTCGGTTAAGGCTACCATCGAGCAACCCTCCCACCTAGCGGCAATAGTAAAGGAAAACTCCTATGGGGCAGCAGTCAAGGATTCAGTGATTTTCATATTGCGCAATATCGCCTCTAGCGTATGTTGTGGATAGTAAGAGTGGTGGTTGATAAACTCAGATAGCCTTGTAATAGCTAGCATTACATATGAAATCTTTTCAACGCCAGGGGAGTTGTATGACTCAGTTCTGGCTTATACGGTATAAGTTTCAATAGAAATCGATTTAATTTGTTAGAGATTGAAATCATAATTATTTCAATTGGGACATCCATCGGAAAATTGATTCACTCGAGGTCACAACACAGACACGAAAAAAAAAAAAATCACAGGCACAAAAGTACGAAAAATGTATGTATTATGTAATGTATATATATTTATACACGGGTATATTCACAATTCGTTGAATATTGAAGGTTAACGTTAATCAGACGGTTCAAGGTAAAGATTTCAAGTTTTTCGAGATCAATTATTTGCAGATTTAGCACACTGGCAAGAGACAACTTTATTCTATTTACTACCGTGAAAACGTATTCGTCATAGTAATTAAGTTACTGTCATAGCGAAACTGTGTACTTTTACTACCACGATGCGCTGTCATTGCGCAAAATTAGTAAACTGTTTTAAATGGCGTTCAGGGCGTTCTTCCTAGTTCTCCCCTTCTATAGTCCTTGCACAGTATACCGTATACCATGGTCTCTGTAGTTAACCCGTGAAAGTAAAGTCAAGTAGCATATACTATAGACAAATTTCACAGAATTCAACGACATTACGATATTGAGCTCTACAACCAAAAGTTAACTGAAGCGTCGTTTTTTTTTTATAAGTGAACGTAGTTGAAAAGAATTGGTGTACAGTATTAAGACTTCAGATCTTATTACAAGTCTTCTCTGATCTCCAAATTTTTTTATTTAAATTATTTGCTTTCAGTGAAATAACCATAGGAATACTTATTCCACCCGCCGAAATTTCGCCGAATTTGTAATTTTAATACGAAAAAAATTCAGGACCATAGACCCGGCGCTTTTTCGAAAACTATAGAATTCATTGTGCGTGAAATTCAATTAAATCTGATGCTTGGTAACTTTTCATACCCGTATGGACTCTGCCATACTTTCTTTGTCAGGCGACATTGAAACAATATCTAAAAATATTTTCCATGTCGTTAAGTAAGGGCTTTCTGTAATTGAATACCACTTATCATTAAATACAATGAGGAACATTGAAAATCAATTTGACTTGTGTCAGAGGGGAACGCACAGTATACTCTACATAGGGCCTGGAATATCCTAAGAATGAAACTGTATGGAGTCTTTATATACGAGATATTTCGGCTCCCAGTGCCCTGATTTAGGTCGTGGAAAGTTTCTCCCCTGTGAATGACCTGTGACGACTTGCTTTCTTTCCCAAGGGGTGGCGTGATAAAATGTTTATTCAAGTCTTCTCTGTATCCCGTGATAGCTTTTCATAGAAACAGGTTTATCTACTTTCACCACCGTCAATAGATTACATCAAAATACGTTGTTCCTATGCGGTAAAAATTTTTAACTCAAAATCTCAGAGGAACAAAGGAGAAATTATTTGAGAAGGCTGGCAACTTTGGTTTACTTACGGTGCCCTATTTACTCTGAAAGAATTCAAATATTTTCGCGTAACCAGGTAACATCAAGAGCCTTTCATCGAATGAATGAACCTTTACCCCAATGAAGAAGCCAAGCCCTTCCACAGGAAATGATTTTAAATACCATGACTAAGACTAATGGAGTCCATTGAAAGTTTATCAATATGTAGAAAGCGATAGAGGCAAGGTAGTAGTAAATCAAACAGCGTTAATCTAATAATTTAATAATCACAACTACTTCGTCTCTAGCGACGATGAAAGGAAGCTCTCGCATGAATGGCTAATTTACTTTAGCGTCTATTATTAGCTGTTTGGAAAACTCTATTTAAACTGTAATTCTGGTTATAGATCCCGCACTGGTTTGAAACTCGACAGTACGATACTGAATCCATTACATTTCAGGTAGCAACAGGTGTAAGAAAAATGTTGGTTCAACCTAAGAATTTACTGGTGTGTCTGGCGATGTTTGCCATTTCTGGGACAGCAATCGCAAATTGTGGCAAAGACGGAGCCGAAAAGCGAGGTAAGGACGTAGGCTAAAAGTCTCAGCTGGAAAGTTTTGATTGTTGAACCACTATGACAGTGTCCAGGTCATTTAATACGCGTGTCGAAGCTAAAAAAGCCCGGTCACTGCATCTTATAACTAACGAATCAATGCAAGTATATTGTAATAAAGCCACAGTCATTTACCCACTCGACTACCAACATAGCCAGTCTGAAATTGAAAATGTCTAAAAACTGTTACTGATATATTTACTTTATGAAACTCTCTTCATACACATATACAGCGTTATTTGGGTTATAAGTATTTCGACAAGGTATAGGTAAACTGTTTTTCTAATTTTTTTATAACAATTCATCCCCGTGATTTTAACGTGTACATATGGTAAAGTTTGAAATGAAAATTCATTTGATAAAGAATATCACCGCCTATTGTGAGGCTCTGTAGCTTCCTTATGCTTGCTGTGATGACCCTGATGATACTGTACAATGTCAATTATGACGATATGGAGTGCAATTAGTGTCCACTATCAGTTACCTTTCGCATTGGAAATATTTCTGTAATAAATGTTTAATCTAGTTATAACGACGCAACTGCGAATATTCCAAGGTATAAATCATTTAGACGCAAATGAAGTGAGGTTAATGCACATTTCTAAATAATAAGCTAAATAAAAATGATTAGTGGTCGTAAGCAAAGCCGGATCAAAATTTTGTAGTCATATTTTTAAAAGTTCTAATTTTCTATTTGATGTCACGAACCGCGAAAAGATTTATGTATATAGTACAGTGTCTTCCATTACCATATTATGTTTAATACTCATACAGCGTTACTTCGTTAAAAATCTATCGTTAAGTTCCATAAGATACCATCGCGAAAAATGCAGGGATGCTTCAAATCGCCCATATTTTAACCAATAAAATAAAAGGTCTAATGACCAATCGTGTTATATCTGATTTGGCATTAAATCTGGGCTGAGTACTTTGATTTAGCATTACCAAATTAAATCCTCTCCGTAGGCCCCAAAGCTCGCGGAGACCCACGAGGCATAATCTGACACTGGTCGTACGTCACTTCTTGCGATGACATTGCAAAAAATCAATTGCTAATATAAAGAATCAATAAGTTATTATGTTTCTATCAACTACAATGTTAAACCACACCAAGTATATTAATTATTATTCAAACCAACAGTTCCCAAGGTGACGCTCGAATCCAATATCAACGAACTACTAAAACTTAAGATAGTACAATCGAGACCATCGAAAGGAGTTATCGGAAGTGCATGGATCAAACTAGATGGAAAATTACCGGTAAGTACATAACATACGTAAAGTTATTTTACTCGTGGCGCACCCTGCCGTTCCCCGAATTATTTTCGCCCATATTCCACTCATGCGCGTTTCAGCGTGACTGCAATCCATCATTTTGAGTAATACAGATTTAGTGAAGCAATTCTAACTTGGATCCCGCTTGATATTCTAACCAACTGCCATTTAACACAGTAGATATAATGACAAGTTAAATAGACGTAGGTGTTTTAATAATGGACGGGGTTGTAATTTAAGGATGCAGCCAAGATATATCTCCTGGATAACTGCCCTGCTACAAAGGATGAAATTCCAATGATGGCTATGGATCTGACTAAGATGCTTGTTATGTAAGTATAGAATAGTATGGATATGTATAATGGGCTCATGGATAGATGGGAAATACTGTCCCCTACTTCAAACTGTTCATTAGGTATTTTGAAATCAGCACTGAATGCAAATGATATGACATTGGTGTCGTTCAAGTCTTTTTCCAATTCAAATAACATTATCGCAAAGAGAAATCATGAGGTGCGGGAAAAAGAACAGAAAAGCACAAAGTGTGTTGTGGTTTATTTGAAACCGAAGCGGATGTGCACACTTATATACTCTTTGCCAAAGGATCCCACTTTGCCTTTTTCAAATAGATGTGGGCGCCCGCGAAATGGTGGAACCATGCTAAATGAACCACCGAGCATGCCTGCCTCTGGCCGGGTCTGGTGGCAGTTGTTACCAATATGCCGTTCAAAGTTTGTTTTTGTATCTATTCAAGGCGCAATGAAACCGAGAAAATGATGGAAAAGGAAGACAACATGGAAGACTGGAATCAGCTCAAAGACTTGGATATTGAGAAAGGTGAGAATTTTCTAGTCGGTAGAATATATTTTCAATGTATTTCCAAAAGACTTTCAATGAATTCTTAAAAAATCTGTTTAACTTTGTTCAGCTACTATGATGACTCTTGTCGTTGTCAATGGTAGTAGAATCATGTGCTCAAAACTGGAGTTGAAAATGGATGACGATGTCAAAGTGATCAAAATAGTTTACTCCAAATCGGCAAGCAATAAGACGTAAGTGATGCAACTGGATGATCTATATTTGTCTGTAGTTTTAAGTCCTATTCTAATATCATAACTTTAGAATACAGAACGAAATGGGGAGAATTAGCAGTTAGTGAGTGGCGAAATCTGTAATTTGAGGCTGTGAATAACAGTGTTTACAGTACAGTATATGAACTCACATCTCAACCAATGTGTTCTTATTTTTGTCACTGTACATAAAACTTAACAAAACGAAACAAAGCAACACAGGGTTCTCTACGCTACCCGGAACAAGTGTGATATGAAATTCCAAAATTCAATTCAATTTTTTCATATTTAATGTAAAATACTGAAATATTATTTGTACTGAGCGTTGAATCTAAAATCCGTTTAATCGCGGGGTTAATTATAAAATAGATTATTTCGAATTTCCTTCAGCTCTATAATCGAATATATATAATATATGTAATGTATACGTGAACTCCATGCTCTTAGAAGTTACTGATTTGTGAGGTGTCATGGATAGGAAGATATAATGATTTTTTCACGTGTTTAGAAACGATTTGGTTGAAGTACTGATGAAAAAGACGGGACTTACTGAAACAGAAATATTGAAACTTGGTGGAAAAGAAGCAATGGTGGTAGGAGATTGCTATGAAGTGGAACTGGCATTCGTCGCTGTAATAGGTAACTTATTTGCACCGCATTTTCAGTTCACCTTTCCGACTTTTATAGTTATATCATAATCCGCTTATTGAAAGCACTCTTGAGACACGGGTACATTGATAGTAATAGTAATAGTAATTGACTGATAACGTGAAGTGAGGTATGATTGACTAAGAAATCCACAAAGCTGCCTGTTGACGGGCAATATGAGCAATACGAATGGCAAGCGGAGTATTGCTGTAATATTTAATTAATAAAATGTATAAGAAACATTATGCAATTGATAATGATATTGTGATTTTAATATATATTGATATTTTTCAGTTTTTACTGTTTCAACTCAAAGCTATAGTGTGCCCGATAACCTATTAACAGTGATACGTACGAAATAAGCTAAGATATTTTTTAAAAATATGCCTCTCAGTTAGGCTTACATAGGGATTTGCTAACAGGTTGATGTTTAATTATTGAAGTGATATCAATGTGTTGTTCTGTTAAGTAGAAATAACCAGCATTTGGGCTTTGAAAGATTAATTACTCTCCCAGCCAAACATGCACTTCATAACGATAATATTGCTTTGTGTCAAACTTAAAATTTTGGTATTTTTACATACTGAAAAGCTATTCGGTTCCTGTACCCGCAGACGGTTAAATCTCAACAGTGCCTCAAACCTTAATTTATTTTATAATAATACAATTTGGACCTTTTTTTATTCCTTTGACAGACGACAAGCTATTGAAAATGATGTTTGATGCGTTGGGAAGCAAATCGAACCTTGGTCTGTTCTCACCGACCAAACAATGTCACACAAATATCGCGGTTTCATGTGAGACCCATATGTTGTTATGCACAGATTTATTTTAGTGGAATCTAGCAATGCAATTGTGCTGCTCCCGCAATATTAATCATCACTTTGCAATGGTGGTTCCATGCCTAATGACTGAAATATACTTTAATAATATTCTTCCGAAAGTTGTTACGTGTTTGTCGCTATTTGTTAGGTGTTCATCATCATACTTAGGGATTTGATGACGTAATGTGATGTATTATATATTACGGATCATATATAAAACATAAAAATATCAAGAATTGTGGGACCAGCCATTAATATTGCACAGTGTTTTACTGGTTTGAAAACTACAATATGGTACTGTAGTAATTCACATTTAATCATAGTATCTTATTTATTCTGCGTTTCAGTCATTTTTGACTCAATCGTGATGAGATTCATGGAATCGGAGAAAGAAGACGACAAAAAGAGTCAAGTACCCTCAATGGTTTGGTTAAAGCAAGTGGAGCTGTACGACAGAAAAGTCTATGAATGGGAAATGAGAGTCAAGAAATATCAAATGATGTTGGCAGGTAAATTTGATAAGGAAGGTGATAACCAATGCAGATCAGGTGGAGACAAACAATCGAATGGAATGGAGGACAACTACGAGGATAAGGCTTTCCGTGCTCTGGCCAAGTACATAGGAATGAAGAAGAGCAAGGAGTTGGTGGAAAAGGAGATGGTATTAGAGAAACTGATGTCCTCCGCAGACAGATTCAATGTAGAAAAGCTGATGAAGGTTACGGAAGAATTACAATGGCTCAGATACGGACATTTGGACAAGGAGGGAAAAACAAAATACGCATTGTGTATGGTGTCTGCAGCGAAGGAGAGCAAGTCTATTCTGGGTGACATAAAGGATGTGCTAGATAAGGCTGACAACTGGGACGAAACGGCAACTGGTATTCTTCAAAACATGATATTGTACGATCTTAAAAACAAGTTCATGGATAAGTCACTCCTCGACATACTCGGTCGAGTTTACGGCAAAGACTCATCCATGGAAGAGAACTTGTACGTCCTCAGGAAGAAACTACAGTTCATCTTCCGTGTCAATAAGGACTGCAGTTCGGAAAGCGATAGAAGTGCAGTAGCTATGCGAATGATGAAACTAAAAGAACTGGTACCGAAGATGATAGAAGCAGTGTTGGAAAAAACCAAGGACATGGCTAACGCCGACAAAATCAAAGCCGTCTTGCTCGAAGTTGAAGCGAAATTCAACGGGACGAAATTCACGGAAACAGTTGCCACAATATTCTCTCTTATTTACAATCCATCTGCAAAACCGGACATAGAAGGGAAAATGATGATGATCAAACAAGCTCTCATGTCGCTTCGCGACGAAGATGCGAAACAGTTGGCCAACTACACGAAGGAATTTGTCAGTAAAAAGTTGGAACTCGATTCGCTCATGGTGGTGCACATTCTTCTTCTCAGCAAGGAGGAATTGAGCATGGAATGTTCTCTTAAAGATCTCGCTAAAAAAGTGTTGATGAAAGAAGAAGGTGGTGATGATTTGCCATGCGAAAAATCCCAAGTCGGACAGTCACGCCAGAACCAGAGAATGTCCGATCGTAAATCCTGGGATGAGTATGAATATCAGGGCTATAAACAAGATGGATACGACGGCTAAGATTGATATGTATCAAAAACGACCATAAACTAGTAAATATATAAATATATCACACGTAGGCTAGAATCCATACAATAATTACCATTGTTCGCAATGCATGTTTCTTAATCATCATCACAATTTACAAGTAGTTTTGTTTTAAATCCAGTTACAGTTTTATGACCACTCTATGTAAGTACGTTCACATAAGGGAGATGGAATTTTTCTATCAAGTTAGCTTATATTTCAGTGGCGTTACAACTATTTTAATTCCTATTTCTGAAAACTTCCTTGTTTTTTCTGAGCACGCGCAAGAACAAATAAGTATGGAAGATATACAAATAAATTCATAAAGAACTGAAGGAAAGCGCATAGCTAACCTGATATATTCATGACGATCTATAACGGTCCGAGGCAATTCTATTCACTCTGAGCTTACGCAAAAATGTTTCTCGCTAAATAGTTATCTTTCTGCTTTGTCAATTTTCAATTCTTAACATTCGTAAAACATACAGATATCATCCAAGTTGTACCTACTACATAGTTACACGGAATAATATAGAATTATATCATTGTTAAGAAAGCTGGTTCTAACAACTGCAGTACTCTTGTAGAGAAGTATAGTAAATAAAATTTGAAAGAGAAGCTTGTTGTCTTATAACAAAAAGGTTAGAACTATTCTTCCCTAAAATTCTACAAAATCCCTCAACAATCATATCGACGATCATCAGTCGAACTAAGGCAAAAATTGCAGTTTTTCTCAAAGAAATTTCAAGAGTTGATTCAGCAAGAATAAACGCATGTCAGACTATAAAGGATATACGTGGTGTTCCTTTGAAGGAAAGTATCTATTCTATACCATTCTAAAACATTGAACTATGAAACACTCTGAACAAAATATTCCACAAATATTGAACTAGGAAACTCAACAATTAAATTTTATAGCATACACACAGTTTTATGAAGTCTATTCTAGACCATAAGAAACAATGTCATTTCTTTTATGAATACTGTAATGAAAATCTTTAATAAGGAATGGCTTTATGGAAGCCAGCATTACTTAAATGTTTTTTTTTCATTTTCTGTAAATACGGCCTTTTACACGGGACTAAAGATTTTTGTTAACTCCTAGAATAAACTTGGTAGGCAGCGAGTTCGATGAACTATACAATCTTATTCTAATCTAATTATGGGTTAGGTTTTTTTTCCTTTTCTCGATTCGTGTTTCTCCTATATTACGTATCGTTCTTTATACGTCCATTTACATGGAACTTAATTAAATCATACTCGCAGCTACTCCCATTATAAGGACAAAAAGATGCTGATCAATATCATGTGAACTTTATCGCTTTGGTGTAACTAAGGTAGCTAAGACTCGCGTGACATTTTTTCATGGCGAATGATTATGTAAAAACACTCACCATGTTTGCGAGGTTGTTGACCATTCAATCACACGAAACTCCAGTAATTCAAACTGCTCCGATAGCGGGCGAAGACGAATTTTACCTGAATAAAAATAAGAAGAATTAACACACTGAATTCAGTACGGTTGTACCATTTAATGTCGCGGGTAAGGTCATTTAATACTGCGACTTTAGGTGAAAGAAAATCACGAATTCATTTACCTTCTATATACGCGACATTATCCGATATAAAATACCTCGATTCTCCACGACAAAACAAGCATATAAAGGATAGCTGCAAGAGACTTGGCACCTGACGACTACCATTGGGGACAAAACAATTGGAATACCCGTTAAACTGAGTAAAACCTTTACCATGAAATTGTTAATTTCACTCCAAAAATTCCCTGCGATCCCCCCCCCAATCGATAACTTGCCAGTGTTTGTATAATGCCACTCGTGCACATTGCATCGGCCTTGTGAGTATATGTGATGAGTGTACGTGTCCACATAATACCAACCCCCTCTGACGGCCATTAAGGGGAGAAATAGCTCCTGTGAACAGAATCACGCTAGGGTAAGAACGCCGACCGACTTCACCAGTATTTAATATGGGAAACAGGTTATAGTAGTGGATGTTATTTTGTTGAATAGGTTGTATTTTATGTAATGAAGATTGGGGGATAGTAGTCGAGATTGACAAAAATTGTTGGAACAAAAGTTCAATATTAAAATATACGATATAAAAAAAATGTTAGCGTTAGGATCGTAACTGTAGTCTGATCAGAATATATACTGGGATATACTGGGAAACTATAATTAATATTTCGTTCATATCTAAAAGACTAAAACGTTAAAGTTTATCTGTGTACCATTGGACAATAATTCAATACTAAGGCAACTGTACTGAACGCCATGGTGACAGGCGACCATTAATACGCCAGACATGGGTGACGTGAGATAAGAAAAAGGTCCTCACTTACATATAATAACTTACTATTCCCTGAAACCAGTAAAAAGATACCTTGACAACTTAGCAAGAATCCATTAGCGTATATTAACATTCTGAGAGTAATATAAAAGTTTCTAAGGTGGTAACAGGCACGATTCAACTCACATGGCAACTAAATGAATGGTCATTAAAAATAGTTAAAATATTTTTTGTAACAAAGAGTAAGAGTAAAGTCTTGATTGCTGACGAATTAAAAGTCTATTTGCAACTACAAAAACATTCATTACCGAGCGTACGAGATAGAAGCAACTAATAGTACTAATAGGAGTTCTACCAGCTCAGGTTCTTTTCCATAGAATAGATCAATGGTTCTCAACCTTTTTTGGATCATTCCCCTTTCTAAGAATGTCAATTCCCCTTTTGCAATATTTTTCGACTCAGATAATGTATTTCAAATAATATGTCATCATTTCATTAGTTTGAATCTACCAAATATTATAAGAAATATAGATTTTGAACTTATTTTACTGATTTATGAAAATGTAGATTCACTGAAATTTTCAACACCAATGCTGAGAATATTTTTGAAATTTGAATAAACGTGTTGTCGTGAAATTTCTCATAGGTTTATACTAGTATAAAAGGCTGATCCTGTGTCATTGAACCGATACATATTATAGTTTCTGCATCCCTTCTGTACAGACGAACTTCACTAACAATTACAAATATGAAAATTTGCGCAGTGCTATTCCTGTACATGATGTTGCTGACGAAAACAAGCGGACACTGTAAGTTACGGTACTTTGAATTTTGTAGGTAGTTTTTATGTGTTAGAACATTTAGATACTGATGTTATTTTTCAAACTAAACTAAATCAAACTAAATCAAGTCAAATCTAGTAATTCACCAACTGTAAAATGTATGATCGTGGCATTCACATATAAATATTTTAAAGAAGAATTAGTTCAGTTTAACAAGTCGAGTCAAGTTTCATAAAAGTGTTCGTCTTGGGACCAAGCAGTACTTGAACGCTATATGCAACCAATTAGTACTTCATGCGATTCACACATTCAGCCTTTATAGTACGCTACGTTGAGTTTATAATACAAAATATTATCCAGCTGGTCCGGACGTTGACATGGTAAAAGGACCCGCACTGGAACTGGGAAACGACGACGTCGTTGTGGCGGATGCGATATTCAATGGAGTTTACACCGGACTAGTCCGAATGGTAAAAGAACAGAAGATATGCTATTTTTTATTTACAAAAACAAGTTTCCCTAGATGGACCAGAGGTTACAATAACCTCATTGGAGGTCACTATCATCGATGCAGTGACCTCGCCGTTCCCGCTTGTCGAGGACACGGAGAACACGGTTCGAACAAGCACTGCTGACGTCCTTTTTTTATTAAACTGTTTATGGTATACTCAACTAGCGAATCAATTGCGACATCTAACGGAACCAATGATCTACAGTCTAGTGTATTGAAAAATTGTCTATCTCTGCTCTTAATTTCAATAGAACAAAAGTCTTACATGTTGAAACGCAGTACAAGAACTGTATACAACTTGGGACACTATAAGCTGGAATATATACAGGAGTCGACCCTTGTGCATCTCGTATTCTCGGTTCGGCATGAGAACTTAACAGGGATTTTCTGGAAAATATTTTGAGGATTTACGCTCACGTTGGAAATATACATCTTTCTGTGATAACCTAACCTTACTTATCGATATTTTACTTTTTAACAGGTACAAAAAGTGACAGATCATGCTAGTGGATATCCCATTACCGTCGTCACTGTTCGTTTGAAATACCAAGCTAACGATTCAGTGGTAAGGTCAAAAGCACTGTAAATCTATTTAAAAAATACCAATACTAAAACCTCAAATTACAACGGACAACAGAATATATTAGAAAACACCATCGAACCAGATTAACCACGAATCTCTATGGGCTGGGCCCTGGTTTCATACGACTCCAGACTATGCGCGTCGAACCCTGAATTCAGACATATCAAAGTAACGCGACAAACTTGACTTAACATATCAAGACGTTTTGCTGGGTAAACCTCAAACTAGTTGAAAACCAGCATACCAATAAAATGACATGCACACAAATGTTAGTTATTCTCATTCCTAAGCCACACAATTAGTTTCCACTGTTCGAAAATATGCACCCATGTGTAATAACTTTCTGTGATTGATTATATTAACTATTACCCTGAATTGATGAAAAGTAAATAAACATGTAGACTCGCCGTCCTGATATTGTGGCGTACTTGTAAGACTTAATGAGATTAAACAATTTTATAAAAGGAATCCAGAACGAATACCTATTTTCCCAATTCAATTCGTTACTCACATAATGCGATTTCACACTTTGCGTAGATTTTTAGGAACGCATCCATCGCCTGGAACGATGGTCTAGTATATACGTGTATAAAAGATGAAGTTCGTGAGATTGTTTGCTTCAGGGAATCAGGCGGTTGAACTTTAATTGAACAAATATATTTACCCAAAAAAAACAATATTTTGCGCGAAATTTAACGGTGCAATTTCTTTTGTATTCTGGGCCTAATGAAGCTCCAGAGGGGCTGAAACATCATTTTGCTTCATATTTCGTCACATTACTGGGTTCGGGGCCCGATCACGCCCGACAAAAATTGCGAGGAAATTGACCTTTTTTAACAATTTACGCAGACATCTGATCATATGTGGCATGTCGAACACGACCCAATCAACAGCAATGTGTGCGCGGCTATCAATGCGCATTTTGCACCATATGGAATCACAAAACAGGTAAAATGGTAGGTTGACAATAACAAGAATGTTCTAGAATTTAAACAGCAATTGTTTGGAACAGGGCGACTATACAACATTTTGTTCGGCAAATACCCCCGATAACTGCGAAATAGGGGACATAAGCACGAAGTCCAGTCTCACCACAGTTGGCATAAATACTATGACCATCTACACCGTGCCTCTGCTTCCTCTTGTTGGAAATAATACAGGTAACGCCCTCTTCTCTAACACAATGTTTGGTTAATCTATATTCAAATTGTTCCCTACTGTTGATTCGAACGATGATTTACTCATTTCATTGTCGTTAGTTATATGATTATATCGCTTCCGTATAATCTCTAGTCGCACGCATATAATTGGGAGGACGCTATAGTGCAATAGTTGAAAATTATACGGCATGATATGAGGGCCCAAAACCATGCTATTTCTGCGACAACATACTTTTTAACATTGTTACTGTGAAGTTATACTTTTATAGCAACCCATAGCAACCGAATGCATTTGAAACTGGGAGATTCTGATGCAACTAAAACGTTTGCTGTGATTTATCCTTGGTTCAAATATTACTATATCATTTAAACTTCCATAGTTATTGGACATTCTGTCAATGTACACGGCGCAGCCAAATCAAAGATTAGACAAGGATGTGGTAACATAATTCTCAATCGAAGACTTACATCAGCAAGATTCGTGCAAGTCAATATAAAGAATCCAGGCTCTATTACAGCTGGTCACTTGTAAGTTTCAATTTCAATATCATATACACTGATATACTTTATACTGATAAACTTCATACTGATAGATACATACCTTAGTATGCAATGTTGAGTGTTTCTCCATCTCCACCATGTTATTGTTGCAAATATAACCTTTGTCTTACCAATTTATCACTGAAACAGAACAAACTCAACTAGCCTCTAAGACTGTACTGTACACGCGTTATCATTGAAATGAAATTCAGCGTGCCCTTTTTTCTACGCTCATTGCCTTAATTACTCCGCGTTAGTAATCAAGTATTTTCAGATCACAAGCGAGAAAGATAATTGCTGCCGAACTCATGGTACCGCTGTCGAAGATCCACACAAGCACGAGGATAGATACATTGAGCACGGGATGTACCGAACTGGAATTCCTAATTTTCGGTAGCATGTTGCAACATTTTTAAAAATATATATTTATTTACGCAAGAATATCGACCTTTTTTCTGTTGTCTGTGCACACTCACGCTGGCATCTACAATTTTTATAGCAGGAGTAAATGGTCCAAGAATAGGTTGATGACAACTACACATGGTCTCTGTGGTGCATGTGGGAAATTTTAGCGTGAACTCTTTCTTTTATAAATATTAAAAAAGCATTAATGTCCCGGTAATCCATTGTTAAGATCCTCTACCACAGTATAGGATACGGGTATGTTGCAACTGAACTGAATTTGGCAATGCTCTTTCGATTAGGTCCGCTAATACTTTCTGATCAACAGACATGATTCTGGTCTACGAATGCCACCCAAAATTTGGTCCTCCACTTCTCTATTCAAGTACTTTTTTACTTATCAATACATAAACCCTTCCTTACTGTTCACAGGATCGGATGAAGTTTATTGTGAAAAAAAACTCAAGGATATCCAGATGGGGAGAATAAATATCGGGGCACTGTCCCCGATCGGATGCAGTGTCGATGGCAAAACTGTTCCAGAACGTAAAAATATTATGGAGGAATGCGTTAAAAATCCGAAGGAGAAAGGTGGAAATGTTTGCAAATCTGGCTCGATCACAGCACGTGCAACATATGTAATGGTAGTCGCCTTGCTGATTGGCGCCTCAAGCGTATATATTGCGTAAGGTTAAATCATTCAACTCTAACCTGATAGACGTGTAGACTTTGATTCATATATTGGAAATTCATTAGCCAAGTGCAAGAAATGTTTTTGCTCACAGATATCATATGATCGAAGTAATGATATTCAATAATGCTAATTTTTACTCACTAGCAATTGCAGTTTCACAGGATTACGATTAAGCATAATAAATACATGGGAGCGGGGTATTACTATTTGATCTAGAAATTTCCTTCATTGTTTGGTGCCGAGGCGTCAACCTTTTTAGATTTAAAATTATCATTCCCAGATAATACTAGTAGAGATGACTTAATACAATGCCCCACTCCTAGTACTGTATAAAGCTGTATGCGTAGTAATAGGTTTCTCATGTACATAGATTAGTGGTAAAATGTAGTCTTTAATAACTCGTTTAAATAAAACCTTATCCAGGTACAATTTACTGTTTTAAGCGAATTAAAGATTTACTAAATACCAGACTGGTTGACTCGAGTCAAAAATTTTCAATTCTACCTCGAAACTCGACTCGAGACTTGTGCACACAATAAAATTATTACCTCTGATTGCTCGATGATCGCTATTATTACCATGATCCCACATTCAGGTATTCCGACTCATTACACACTAGCATAGTACCAGCGTGTTGGTTTTGCTTTGTTTACATGTTCAGGACATCAGGTAGAGTGATAAAATTCTTTCAGCATCGCTACACGCTTGCCGTAAACTGCATCGCAAAAAAGGGTCCGACTCAATCATGCAAGTTTTTAGTTTCCTGTAGTCATTATACACTCGTATAGGTACAACGCTGCGTATCGCTGTTACGAACCAATGGCCTACTCCACATGTGTGCAGCCTGGAGTCCACGCCCCTGGAAAAAAAATCATAGGCATGAAACATAATTAAATAGAGCACAGCAGAACATGGAACATGGGAACATAGAAGCGAAAGAGTAACTAGGACTAGAGTTTTTCTACACTTACTGGCAAGAGTTATTTTTGCACACTCCGTACATTTCTCCACAGCCATAATAGATTTTCCTGATAAGAGCATGTGCTGGCCAGAAATTTCCGTGTGGTCGAGGACAATCATTATTACTGCGACATGATACTCTAAATCAAAATCTTCTATGTATTATAACCACATAACTGAAAATAAAAACGAATTACTTGGATGACTGTCACTTACCTTGATAGAAGAGGCGAATCTCCATAAAATATCAGAGAATCTGCATCAACTATGAACAGATCCCAAGTTTTAGGTGAATAAAAGAAATTAGAGCCCGAAACATCCTCCATAAAAATCTTGTTGGACTCCAGTTGGGAGAAAAAGCACACTGACTAGAAACGATAGAATATAGGAATTTATAGCAAAATTAGTACAAAAATCATTTGGCTGGCCCAAGCGAGTGCCAAAAATACGTCACCTCTGAATTCAAAACACACATTTGTTTTCGGAGAATATTTTCCAATGCCAACAGGTCAAACGTCACAGAAAACAGCTATTGCGTCTAAGTAGTCTACATGATCTCCACACATTACCTTAGCCAACCATGTCAAAGCCGCAACGCTTGGATCTTTCGCTACCGATATACTGCGGAGTATATTCTGCGTCATGACGCAACTCATATCAGTTCCGTTCCCGTTACAAATAGGCTCAGCGTCGATACGTGTAACAGCGTAAAAGAGATGATTTTTTTCGACACACGAGCCCAAAAGTCGCGGCACTCCATCGATTTTTAACTCCGTAAGAATCCCCAAACTTCTTATCTCTTTCGAAGCAGCATTGTATCTATATTTCATTGACTTCATTCAGAACAATATGCGGATACAAAAATTAAGATGTAGATCAGTACCTGTATATTTCAGTCGAGTCAGATAGGTTGCGAATCGTGGTTTCTTTGATGACGATTTCCAAAGGCGGATTTTGAATTGCGGAATAAAATATCCCTCTATTACCATCAACATTTTCTTCTCTGCACGGATATGAAATAGTGTTGGTTAATAAATAGTCTTTTTATTGCTTCAGTACATAACACAGCTTACCTATGAATAGTTGATTTGTTTGTTTTGGCTTTAGATAGCAATCTAAGAATTTCATGGCAACTCAACAACTGCTGGTTACTTTTGCTGGTAAGCGGAGATTTATAAGGCAACGTTGTTGGGGGTTCAACTACCAGCAGTGTTCTGAAATTCTCGTGTTCTTTCGTGATCTTATTATAAAATTGCTTATTTTCAAAAGTGACGGTGTTAAATCCATTTCCAACGAAGCAAAAAATGAATGTTACAAATGCTATAACAGTGCAGATGACTTTTAACAGACTACTGCGCAATCTAACAAACTTCATCTAAATCCAATGACGGTACATTACTTGAAACTTTGCAAAATGATTGATTAGACGGTACACTGTGTACATGGTGCAGTGTCTGGTCTGCTGCTACAGTGGCCTAAAACTACAATTTGAGATTACACAGTTCCAACCCCCTTGAAAGCGACGAACCACTGCTCCTAGCTATTCTGTTCTCCTTTTTTTGTAATCTAATACGATATTCAACGATTGCAACTCAGAAGAAATACTGCTGTTCAAATGAGTTACCTAGCAAAACGCACTAAGACTAACGATAATGTTCCTAGCTATTCCCACAAACTGCTGTACTAAACTTGGAGAGCTAAAGCTTGGTCTTTCGATTAGAAAATCATTTCCAAGTGAAACTAAACCGCAACTTACAGAATAATTGGTTATTCATGGAAAGCCGCACGAGTAATGTCCCTACGTGAGCGAATTTCCCTCGGGGTAGGCGATGGTTTAGCGAAGTCACAGATAAACGGGATTAATTAAGCGAAATGATCAAAGCAAGCGCTAATCAATACGGGTGACAACGGAAGTATAAGTCTCTAGCTTTGCGGTTGACAGCTCATTAATTATTGAAATGTTCGATGAAACTACTTCGGTTATTTGAAGTAGATTTGTCTTAATGATGGCGATTATAAACTTTTATAGCCTAATTTGATCACATTAACTTCCCTCCTTTGAATACTGTATTATTCGAGAAATAAAGGATTCAGAACGACGGTAATATTTTGATCAGTGGAAATGACGAAAGTCTAACACAGAATGCAAACAGGTAATAATTGGAAGCAAACGATTTCACAATTGCACCGGATTTAAATAATACTGGACAGACCTGACCACTATTCTTCTTAAATATATTAAATTCATAATTGTTTGTTGGGACAGTTACATTTGGGGAAAATGACAAATTCGATACGACGGTATTGGTAGTGCAGTGTAGTTGCCACTGACAATCGATATGATAAAAATAATACTAGGACCTTCCCATTATTGCACACAAGGGCCAAATAGTTAAGCCTAATTCCGTATAAGAGGGGAGTCATCTGGAAAAACAAGTTAATAATTTTAATTGCTGATAGGAATATCAATTCTATGCAGTTACAATTCACTGATATAGAATTATATTTACATGTAAATAATCTTGTCTTCCGCGGGACAATTGTAGTATACATGGGTGGTGAAATAGAACTGAGGTTCAGGTACAAAATTCCTAGAAATATCAGAGTATTATTTTCGATGCTAGTTTAATCTCACATTCTGTTAGCGGTCATCAATTAAGTCTTCATACCAGACCTACAATGTATAAATATGCAGCAATCAAGGCATAGCCCCTCCCCGAGGCTGTGCAGAGCTAGGAATAGTACCACACCAGATTGGAATATTTGCCCATTAACTGCTCATCAAGTATTATTGTGATCAGTGTTAAATGCATATGATATATGTACATATATCTCTTTACAAGTACACTGTCCTAGCAATACCAATTAAAATCATAGGCAAATATAAGCCCACCGAGCACAGGTTGATTCTCAAATTTAATATATCCGTGAAGTTTGATATTTAAATAAAACATTTGAAAAAAATCAAATAATTTTACTATACTTTGTCATGCCGTTGAGATTCATCGTGTTGCACTTCACCCAGTCTACTATTCAAATCAAATTGCACCACTCCCATAAAGGAAAATAGCTAGCTGTTGATCCACCATCCTCAACTGAATTAGAACTTTCATTGCATTCGGTTTCATCTTCACTGTCCACATCATCCTCCTCCACTTGCTGGGTTTTTGTTGGATTGGGGTCAGCAAAAGGGAGCTGTTTTTGCCACCACCATTTTCCTTCCGACTCCGTCTCGCTGCTCTCGTAATCCGATGGGTTATCGGAGTCGGTAGCGATCTTCCCCAAATCGACAACATTTTGTCCTTTTAACGTGATTGTGTGCTTGGCCTGTTCCCTTTCATCACTGCAAGATTCAAATAAGCTCTTCAGATATTCGAATCTTCCAAAATACTATTTTGTGAACGCAAATCAAATACCTCTTTTCTACGTGGTTCCTCAATTTCCAGAGAAGCAGTTTTTCTCCAGCCGTTACTAAATATTTATCTTCGTTCTGAAACCTCACCACCATTGAGAGCAGCCTCGGAATACTGGAATGGCAAAATGAAGCCACATACGATCCATAGCATTCGTCATGCAGAGATCTCACTGCAAAATGTAAATATTTTTAAGGTAAGTATTTGAATTCATTAAATTTTTCATTTCTTCACATTCTTGGTTAAACTTGAACGTGGGGGAATCGACAATTTAGACATCAGTCGATGTGGGTAGGCAGTACTCTTGAGAATACCGGGGCGGTGGAGTCGGGTTAATCTTTGGGTTACTGTAATGCCTATCATATTTCATTCAGAGAAGTCAGAGTGGGAGGTATCATAAATTGATGAGCCGCAGTTGAATATTTCAAGCCTGAAAATAGTAATGTCTTCTGAATCCCTGCTTGGAGTTCAGTTGAGACATTCGACCCCTGTATGTATTGGATATTCGAGTTCATATACGTTATCTGAGAAGAACTTGCCATTTATCGATCCAATACCGGTATCCAGATCGTAGCTCGTTGAAAGAAGCAACTCGTCCGTAACAGTCAAACTATCAGTGATTCCGGGGACATTGAGCTTGTGATTTCGTATCTTGCATACTTTGTCTAAAAGCAGAATGTAAACATTCACCACGATTCAAAACTTTTTCGCAGAGTTCAGGTTTCCCAACCTGAATTCAAATCAATCGTTTTTATGTTAGGTCCGTCGTCTCCGAAGTAAATTAAGTTTCTGTATATCGTGAACGAATTGATTTCGCGTTCCGGAAGGAACTGTGAATGAGTGTCATAACAGTACTGCTTGGTGAACCCAAACTCTGCAGAGGTGACTTCGAATTCAAGGTTGCAAAATCGCAAGTTTTCAGTTTTTTCTTTCTCCTGCTTTTCACTGTTGATATTCCAAATTTTAATGGAACCGACTGCGGATGAAGAATACAGCTTCTCTTGCAAAATCTGCGTTCGAAATACGGTTTTATGAAGACCTATTAACAGTAATAATTGCCATCATAATGTTACGATTTTTAAATTTACCTTCAACTGAGTTATTTGGCCCTGATGTATTGCAGATGAATAAATTTGTTGACTTGTGCATAGATTATACACTGTCAAATTTCCACTTGTAGAACCTAGATTATATTACAAATAGATAATCTGTTATTTTTAACAGATTTATAATCATAGAAGTTGAAATTTGGTCATTGGAGTGAAAAAATTCCAAACATAGGAAAATGATCTCGACTATGGGTATAAAAGATATAAGATATAAAAGTATTGTACTATACCAACAAATATAAATTTCTTGAGCTCCATGTACGCAATGGCAGAAACAGGGTTATAATTATAGATGGACTTGATGCAGAGTCCACGGGGCAGAAGCCAGAGTCGAATCGTACAGTCCGTGGAACCGCTTATTGCCATTCTCTCATTATCGCACTCCCTTTCATCAAGATCTGCGAATATTTCTATTGAGCTGCGGTCAATTGCCTGACCTTAACAGAATACATATGCAATGTGTGTTAAAAGTGGAAGTTCGGACCATACGAGTGCGAGTACGAGCCACAATTGCAGTTAGATATACGAATCAAACATATAATTGAACATACGCAGAGCATCACTTTGTTCAGCAGACAAGAGCACTATGGCAGTGACAGCTTCACAATGTCCTCCCATGCTTCTAATCACAGTACAGCTCTCAACATCCCAAAGTTTCAGTGATGTGTCACGACTGATATAAAAAATACAGACTTTTTAATATTTAATGTCTTTTAAATTTTGGGAATTCCTTCCTGTGTATTCTCACCTTGCACTTACGATCCATTCTTCATCAGCATCAACTGCGAGAACATTGTCATTGTGACCTTCGAGAGCAGTTACTTCGAACTGTGAATTTCTCCAGGTTTTTCGTAACTTTGGCCTCAGTTTTACAGCTGTGTAAAGTACAATTGGTTTAAATCTTAGTTTATTAGTTTGTTTGAAGTGATATACTAGTGTTGCTTTTATCTTGTTTTCTCTAGGCAATATGAGTACGTTAATGCAGCACATCCGATAGGGTAATGTGGCCTCTATTGTGGAACCAGGTATTATACACCACACTCATGTTTTTCTTTATGTATCATTCAAATATGATTTATATGACACAGGAGAGGAGTTACATATATTGCAGGAAAATCCATGCACCACAATAATTAAATAGTTAAGAATATTACACTTATTAGATACTAGTTAAGAAGTGTGGTGCCTCCTGAAACCCAGTTAAGTCATCTCGGGTGAGGTTAGGGTCAGCTAAACAAACCTAACCTCATCTGACCGGGTTTCATAAGGGAATAATTTACCCTTCTTTGTTCTGCTTGGTTTATCATCAACAAGTTTTTCATGTTCAGAAATTTTTCGTTTCTTTCCAACAATAATCTTTTCATTGTCCTCTGCTTCACTTGAAGGCATGTTATATTTATTTTCCTCATCTCTATGCACCCTAGAAAACGAAACAACTGCTCCAGAGAGAAAATCATGCAGAAATTATCCATGCAATTCAAGGACTAACTGGAGGACGTACATAGCATTTGTTGCAACTGAATCTTTGATTGCTGCTTTCGCCTCAGCAGGATTTGGATCTGAATACAATTGTATACGATTATGCAGGGCCAATTTGGACATAGGGATTTCAAGGGATTTTTTGCCATTGAAAGCTGTTTAATGATTTATTAAACTCGTCTTTGAAAAAAAGTAGAGTATTTGAAATGAGTTGAGAAGTAGTCTCTTTGGAAACTGGGCTACATTGTGGTATATTGGTCACACAATGATTAAACACGTAATATATGCTGTTACTGCTATCTAATATCAACCACCATACGCACCTGCCAAACTAACACTGTCGTGATCCTCGTTAGCAAAAGAATCATCGGTTTTAGTGGAGTCAAACGATATATTCGCAGCACCTATAACACTCACAAGCAATTGTAGGTTCGCTCTAATGTCATGCTTGCAAGACAACTGAAATAAAAGATAAATGTATTTCACTGAAACACATATATATCTCGTTGAGAACTGCAATTATATTGCAAAAGGTGAGAAATAATTGCCTCCGTTCTAATTACCTTCATCGATTCTTCAGGCGTTAAATCTCGTTTGGTGCTCTCCAAACGTTCTATTTGTCGCAATTTCTTTCTCAGCTTCCTGATTACTTTCAGACTATTCTCAAATTGATCCGTCTCCGCTGACATACTCATTATGACATTTTACCTTACCAAAATAGAAAAGGTACAACTCATCTATTTAAAAACAGCACAGAGAACCAGAAACTAATCGGTATTTCATGTGCATGAAGGAAATAATGTAACGTTTGGAATTGGAAAGAGGGGAATTTAGAAACACGCGAATTTGCTATAACGAGTTACGAATTTTTCTAGATTTTATTGCGAATAGACTCTTAAATTACATAATTATATTCAGATACAGATAAATTCAAATGTAACTTCCTCTCGGCGTAGGTTCATTTAGAACGTTCCGCGTTAACATTTCATATAGATAGCTAAGTTTCGAATTAATATATTGTCAACAAGTAGGGCATTCCGGCCTCGCCATTTAATGAATGAATTCCGTAGATGTAATTTCAGGCAACGCAACATCAAATACATGACCACAGAGCCATCAAGGGCGGCGGTGGTCTAGGGGCAGATCGACGCTTCAGTCTATCACATCACCTTTTTCAGTGGATTAAATCGGATTTTTTTACCTTTGACACGCCCTGTCTTGATATTGAATTGAAGTCTAAATCTACTACCATGATATTGAATATATATATATATTCTGTATATGGATTCCAATGTACAGTTTGAAATATAAATCAGTTTTAATTGAATTTTTGAACCAGATTTTCTGTTTCTTCCAGTAGCGCTTCTCTATCCATGTCAGTTCTTTTGTATTTTGGTTTGATGAGTAGAATTGGTATCATTGACAAGCAGTTCAGTGGTATTAGCAAAAATACGGCCCAATTTTCATCAGATATTTCCTCAACCCATCTGCAAAAATTCACGCAAAGAAAACCCGCAATATTAAAGGCCGAGAAAAACAATGAACTGGTAACAGTTTTGTCAATTGGATAAGTTATTTCCACCATAAGATCCGAAAGTGATGTGCTCGCTACATAACTGAATGCTTGTACCAAAGGAATGGCGATGAACAGCAAAGTCATGTTGAGGAATTTCAGTCCGAAGTATATCGAAATGCAGCAAATTATAATTGCAGTGTGACCTGGTGATTGGAAAGCTCGATAATAATAAATTTGCGACGTAAATAGAGTAATGGTTAACAAATGTACTTTATTACAATGGGCTGGGTATAGAATATATTTTTGAGTAAATGAGCTTAATTTCTATGGGGCTTGTACATATGTTAATATAAAATCGGATAATTTTTTACAACATGAAGCTTTTCAAAAAACGAAAACTAAGAGAAAAGCCGAATTTACATACCAATCATTAGTAAATAATTCAAAATAAATATAAGTTCTCATGTACATGAAAATAAATGACTACGACCTATTTTGAATGCTGTTCTTGGTTAGACTATTAATATACTGTATTATGATAATGGGACACAATACTTACATATAATAATAACAGTAAGCTTGAAATATTTGAATGTGTCCAGCAACCTTCCACCGATAATAGCAGCTATACCACTAAAGGCGTATGTCACAAAAATGAGCCAGCCTGTTGTGGTGACATTAATGCTTTCTTTGGCCAAAAACGATGGAACTAAAACTGTGTACACGAAAACCGAAGCTTTTATTCCAACCGCGAGTAATATCAGCAAGAACTGACTGTCTGTCAGTAGGAATTTTATATCCCGTAAACGAGAAAGTACCGCATCTCTTATTACATTCGTTCCTGGGGTAACTTCCGTTATGTTACGGATATTTGATTGGGCTGCACTTGGCGGAGTTGGCGGATGGTCTTTGCAGTAAATCAGAGTAAGAAGTAGCAGAACGAACGCAATAACTGCGGTTGCGCCATAGGCTATGGTAAATTTTATACGCTCGTCATCGTAAATATTCGATATCACTGTTGACTGTGTGGAATTCACATGCTGTTCCGGTAGACGTAAGTTTCTTAGCATGTATGGGAGAACTATTCCACTAACTATTCCTCCCAGAGCATTAAAGAATAGTTGGATTCCTAAAACAGTTGCTAGTTCTCTATCTGGGAACCAATTCGCAGCCAGTATGATAGGTAAAATGGAGAGAATGGCTTCAGGTAATACTCTTCCTACTAGAACAACCCAGTAGAGTTCTCTAAAAAGAGTAAATGACATTAAAGACTGTAAAAATATTTAGTTCAGTATACTCATACGGACTGTTATTGGGAATGGATATCATTACCTCGATAAGAATCCAACTGTTGTCAAAGTTGTTCCAGCAAAAGCGAAGAATACTTGAAGAAGCATAATGTTGCGCAGACCCAGGTAGCTCCCTATGATGATATATATATATATGAAAGGTAACGCTGACAATTCCAGTAACTCTCAGTACTCAAAAATTTCTTGCCTAAAATTCCCAACAGAAGTAAGGCAGGTGAAGCCACCAGATTGTCAATAACAGAAAGAATGTCAATTGCGCTTGGATCCACTCGAAAATAATCAGCTGCAAAGTTGTTAGCAACGGAAATAGATCTCAACAAGTAGTTTCTTGTAAATTCACCAAAACATAAAATAGCTAGCAACAACCATCGCTTCCAGTACACTTTATATTCCATGACTACACTTTCTACACTATACTAGTTGCCAGATGTACCATTATACAATATTATTTTCCTGATGTAGACCTCGTGTAGTCAGATTGTAGTTTCTGTACAGCTTGTAGCACATTAAAATGAAGTCGGAGGTCTGGGTTACTAATAAACTTCTGCAGGCGACTAGATATCTGTGTGAATGATATTTACCTCTACTTCTTTCACAGTGTTACAATTTTACTGGATTGTGTCATTACTATATTAACGACACGATACAATAGCAGTATATTATGTAGTTCAGTGATATAGACGTGATTGTGAATAGGCGGAAACGCATTGTCGGAAGAGAATGAATTGCACAATTTTTTGATTGTTATTTAATTTAGGCTAGCTATTCACTCGTATTCCTTTTCAGGTCTAACGGATTGCACTCGAGGTATAAAAAGTAAATGTTGAGCTGTTAAACCTGATTAGGTCGGGTTATAGCAATTATGTAGTAATACGTACTATGGCTAACGCACTATAGCGTACCAAATAAAATCATTTGGCCTCAAATTCGTAAAGAAATATAGCGAATAGAGAATGATGTGATCAATTGATTGCATCCTGTTTATGGTTTTGCTTTCATAAGATCTATGACATATTGATTAGAAGACTTTTGCTTCCGGATGGAACCTGAGTAACATTTTATAGTTGTGGTTGAAAGGTTTTTAATGTGTGCAAGCTGCACAGGAACTACAATCGGAGTAAACGAGATTTAAATATTCCAGTATATTGGTACATCTGGCAACTAGTATATCATATGAAGTGGGGTCATGGAATATAAAGCCTACTGGAAGCGATGTTTGTTCTTATCCATTGCATGTTTTAGTAAATTCACAAGAAACTACTTGTTGAAATCTATTTCCGTTACTAACAACTTTGCAGCTGATTATTTTCGAGTGAATCTGAGCACAATCGATGCCCTGGTTGTTATTGACAATCTGCTGGCTTCGCCTGCTCTATTCCTGTGTGGGATTTTAGGCAAGAAGATTTTAAGTATTGATGGTTACTCAGCTGGTTTATATATATATAAAGTCCATATGTATATATATTTTCATAGGGAGCTACCTAGGTCTTCGAAACCTCATGCTTCTTCAAGGACTCTTCGCATTTACTGGAACAACTCTAACGACGCTTGGATTCCTATCAGGGTATTGATATTAAATCTCAATTACAGTCCGTATGAGTATACTGAACTAAATATTTTTAAAGTCATTAATGCCATTTACTCTTTTTAGAGAACTCTACTGGGTTGTTCTAATAGGAAAAGTATTAATGGGCCTACCTGAAGCCATTCTCTACATTTTACCTATTATACTGGCTGCGAATTGGTTCCCAGATAGAGAACTAGCGACCGTTTTTGGAATCTTAATTTTCGCTGGTGCTCTGGGAGAAGTAGTTAGTGGAATAGTTCTCCCATACATGCTAGGAAACTTACATCTACCGGAACAGTATGTGAATTCCACGCAGTCAACAGTTACACTGAATAATTACGACGAAAAGCGAGCTAAATTTATTATGTTTTACTGCCCCGGTGCACTTATCACGTTCATACTGTTCGTGATTGTTCTGATCTACTGCAAAGACCATCCGCCAACTCCGCCAAGTGCAGCTCAACAAAATTTCCGACGTATAACGGAAGTTGCACCAGGAAATATTGTATTAAGAGATGCGGTACTTTCTCGTCTTCGGGATATGAAATTTTTACTAACGGATAGTCAGTTCTTGCTGATACTACTCGTCGTTGGAATAAAATCTTCGTTTCACATGTTCTTGGTTTTAGTTCCATCGTTTTTAGCTAAATCCGACAGCGCTAATGTCACCACATCGGGCTGGCTCATTACTGTGACATACGCTACTGGTGGAGTAGTTGCTGTCATCGCTGGAAAGTTGCTAGACATGTTCAAGAATTTCAAGCTTACTCTTATTTTAAGTGAGTATAGTGTCCTGTCCTAGTATCATACTACCGTATAGTCGAACCATGAACAAATAGGTTCGAAATAGGGTTGCAGTCATTGATTTCCGTGTACATGAGAACTTATAATCATTATGAGATATTTACTAATGATTGGTATGTAAATTCGGATATTTTTTTTTTCTGAGAACTTAATGTTGTAAAAAATATTCGATTTCATAAACATCTGTACAAGCCCCATGGGAATAAAGCTCTCTTACTAGAAAATATATACTATTCCCAGCCAAAAACCGTTGATTGTAATAAGGTACATTTGTTAACCATTACCTCAGTTACGTCGCAAATTTATAATCATCTGAATTTTCGATCACCAGGTCACACCGGACTTTTAATTTGCTGCATCTGGATTTACTTTGGACACAAATTCCTCAACATGACTTCGCTGTTCATCGCCTATCCTTCGGCACTAGCATTTCATTATGTAGCGTTCACTTCACTTTCGGATCTAATGGTGGAAATAACTTATCCAATATTGACAAAAAACTGTTACCAGTTCATTGTTTTACTCGTTCTATAATATTGCGGGTTTCGGTTGTGTGGCTTTTTACAGATGGGTTGAGGAAATATCTGATGAAGATTGGGCTGTTTTTTTGCTGACACCGCTAAACTGCTTGGCACTGATACTAATTTCATTTATCAAACCGAAATACAAAAGAACTGACGTGGAAAAAGAAGCGATACTGGGAGAAACAGAACATCTGATTCCAAAATTAAATTGAAACTTACTTATATTTCTTGCTGTACATTGGAATCCATATATATATATATATTCAATATCATGGTAGTAGATTTAGACTTCAATTCAATATGAAGACAGGGCGTGTCAAGGGTAAAAAATGCGGGCTCACTGAGCTTAAAAATCCTTTACAAGTTGGACTAGTTGGGACTAGTTGGAAAGTACAAGAGTGAACGATTCTGATAAAGGAGCGAGTTTGACTTCGTGAAAAAAGCTTTGTATACCTGAATTAGCTGGTTCCGTAACAAGTTAAAACGCAAAGAGAATCTAGCATGCGTCACAGGCATTATCTGATAATTTGTCCTAATTTGAATTCATTCCCATTATTTCAAGAAGAAATTAATTACCCATCGCAAACAATCTTAGCGAATTAGATTGCTCTTACATTTTCTCAGCATTGGATTCTATGCTATGGTGTTCATCGTCGAGTTAGAAATCTGGGTAGACTACAACTATTAATTTAGATGCAGTTTTGTTCGCATGGCAGATGATAATATCTCATTTTCAGTCTCATGCTACAAGTAATTGAATGGATAGGAAGGGATTAGTGTGTATCTAGGCGCCGTATTAATTATTTTAAACAACGACTTGAGGTTTGGATTGAAAATGAGTCCGGTAAACAAAGTAATTACGCACGATGTTTACGCAATGCATATACGTCGCCAATCGATTATTTACATTATATTCGGGGTGGCGCTCGAAACAATCTAGACAGAAAGGCGACATTTCGATCTTCTTCCATTGTTCTATCAAATGTTTCGTTAACACGATTGTAGTAGAAAAGGAAATAGTCATTACCTTGAAAATGTTCTTTTTAATTTCACGCACTCACGACCGACGTTAGAAAACTGCAACAAAATTGAAACGTTTACGACCTTTGTCCGCGTTCGCAGTCCAAGGTATCTCTCGATTAGCGCGGTTTTTAACAGTGGTATTCGATGTAAATAACACTATAATATGACTCGTATATTGAATATCAAATTTGAATACGATTGGAAAGAGAGAAAACACTTTACGGTTCAAAGGCTTCGAGGGAAATATTTGAATATTTTTTAGCCAAATAATCGATGGAATGAATCAGCTGTCTTTCGTATGAAAATAATACCACGACATAGTACACATATGAATCCAAATAGTATCTACAGAGTAAATGAACAAAACGAAGAAGCCTATTTTTCCATTTTTTTTCTCTTTTATCCCAATTTACCTGTAAATTTACTAAATACAACTCGAAATTACAACAAAAAAAATAGATTGCGCGCGGGTAATTGGAATATCTTACTTGTGGAATCTAGCGAGCAAAGACATGAATTTATGGAATCGGTTTTAAAGGCTTGGCAAACACAGGTGAATGTTTTAAGAAGTTTTTAATCAGGCCTTCATCAGCTATCAAAATAACGTTGTTCACATTCCTGCTATCACGTCTATGTTTGCCAACCGGTTTACTGAGGTTCAAATTACCTTATTAGAAAAGCAACCACGTTTAAACACAACATACAGTGCTACTAATATGTTACACGTCTATCACAACCGAAACAATCAAAACTATTCCAAACGCAGGAGAAACTCGAAATTCTGGAACATTCCATTTTGTCCGGAATGAATCTGAATCAACCTTTGTGGATCCACCAGGGTACTGCTATTAGCAAGACCTTCTACTTCTGTTCAGATTTTTTTTTGCTCACAATATTTGGCGTAGTGATAATAGATGGTTGGTGTATGGCCACCAGTATTGAAATCAAGAATATATAGTAAAATTTGCCTCCTGAATTAGCCACAATTACCATAATCATACTTCTCAAAATTGAAAATAATCTTGAATTGATATTTACTATAAAATAATAATAATAATGATAGGTAAAGCACGGTAGTTAATTGACTTACCGGAATAGTATCATTCTATGCCATGTGTTGAGTATACATTCAACGTGTTATTCAAAAAGTTTCAAGAATTTTGAAAATTTTATTATTACACTGTCATTTTCACCCAAGAGTGTATTATCTTCATTATACAATGTAAAAAGTGTAATCGGAACGATTAGATTTACTAGTAATTTTACGTAATACCACTTGGAATGGAACTATTATCATACTTGCGATTAATTAATAGAAAACATGTCAAATCTACTCATATATATTTCCCAACATTAAGTACACAATTGATGTGGCGCCGCCAAGCAACATCACGATAGGTATTATACGGAAAACGTAAAACCTTCTTGTGAAATTAACAAAACGATTTCCTCTTATTCCGATGTAGTTTTAAACGTAGTTCGCTTGAATGACAATTGACAACCTTATTTCGAGAAGATTAGGAAACTTGAAGTAAACATAATATTCAATCGGAACAATAAACTCCTCAAGGATTAATGTTAATGTTTGTCGCCATATGTATTGCTCCGGTACTTAAAAACTTGAACCAATCCCGAATTGAGAGTTTGTGGAAATCTATATATGGTATCAAGGAACCTTTTCTATATTTCCACATTGTCACAAAACCAAAACTAAAGGGTAATTGTAAATTCATCAAAAGTAAAAGTTCGAATAATATTTCATCAAAATCGATTTATTTTAAGGAGAAATTGCAGTTTTTGTTTATCATCCACACTGTTTTTATTTTACTTTGGTAAATTTAAGGTCAAGCTTTTTAGGTGTCAAGCAATTTGTAATTAACATTACACTACATCACTTTCGACAGCAATCTGCTGGATTCACATTCAAACACATTTGCTTTATCTACTGTGGGATCTGTTTTCTTCAACAATGCTGCTTTCGTTTGCATAGTTTGTTTAGATTAGTTCAGTTTTCCCGAATGCAAGTTTACGTAAAACAATGCGGAGACATCTTATACATACAACGGAGGAGGGTTTAACATAGTTTAGTGGCTCAGACTTCAATTACTGAATGATATTTCAGCTAAAGATTTGCAGTGCATTATGGGTAATATTTGCTACGCAATATTTTTGAACGGGCACGCGTACATACGACGTATCCGTATTCCATATAATGCATTTAACGCTCCAGACAGTTCGCGACAAGAATATATGATCGCTACACAAACAATCGACAACTATTTGGGCGCCAAAACTCACAATTCTCCCAGTCTAGACAAACACGAATCACTGAGAAACAATAATCTCAGCTGTTAGTTAACTATAGTACAGGTACTTCTCACTTAACGACCAGGCTCCATTCGAACGACCTGGTCGTAAAGCACATTGATCGGTGAACGAACTCTTTGCTTACCAGGACCAGGACATACATACACCAACTCCTTGGGCAATATCTTTAGATATTGTTTCAGTACATATGAGACCGTGATAGTATGAAAGCTACCAAGTATCAATCATATATGAATTCTCCGAATAACGAAATCAGTAAAAGTCGAATGGAATCACTATCCAACATGTAATGATATTTCAATTCTCGAAAACAATATGGTAGTAAAATTAAAGTATTACTAGTGACATGTTTTAAGGAATGCAATTATTTTTGGTCCTGTAATCTGGACCCTTGCTGCAGTAATCAACTAAACAAGCCACATTACAGCAAATTTAAATGCTTCGTATCGCTAGAAATCTTGAGATTCTTTCCGTAATTTATATGTTATTTATAGGCTGCGGTTGAAGCGCCGAGCAAGCAATTATAGTTTATATGCAACATTACGACAACGTGGACAATACGAATCTTTGTTTTTTTACTTATTTACATTGTAGAAAATACTTTCCTTTCGAAGTTTATAGTGTAGAAATTATTTGTGTATTTACTGACATACCGAACATATCAGAATTTATTGATTAATTAATAAAATATGCCACGTATAAAGTATATGTGAATAAAGAAATATGAAACGATACTCTCTTTCAAATATGTATGGGTATACAACAAACAAGAACGCGATCGCCAATAGTGCGGTAGAGCAGATACACAGACAAAAATATTTCTGTTGTCTCACTGAATATCGGTGACCGCAACGGTTTGCACTTGCCCTCGTTATCATAAACGCTCCTTCGAAACACAATTGTTATTGTTCACAGAAGACAGTTGCAGTTCAAACCACATCAAGTACAATATGTTGAAGCACGCCGCCAAACAACAGAGCGTCGGTCACCGTGTAATTGCGAGCTCACCAATTGCTACGATATCTTTTTAACGAGCGTGATATCACTTGCTATTGTTTAGGCCTGTATGCTAACCTAGGAACAATGGGTGCAAGCTGAAACGTTAATTGCTATAAGCAACATTAGTGCACTTATCGACAACGAATTTGCAAACAAGGTGACTGTTACACAAGTTTAAGCCAAGACCAATTAAACTAACCTCTGAATGGAATTTCAATGGCGTTTTGATGGACTGATGATAGCGTTGGCGTTAACACAAAAGACAGTTATAACATATCTATAATGTTGCGAGAGAGAAAATGGAAAGTCATTTTCAAATGACCTTTGAAGTTATATTTCATAATTATGACCCTCGTCTGTGCTGTGGTTCTGTGTCATAATAATGTGAAATTCAATAAAAAAAAAACTTCATCAGCACCCTACCGTAAGTTGGATTCCTGTAAGGTATTTTTGAAATGTTCGGGATGATTTGGTATGCAATAAAAACGTTGAACTGTCAAGATAACAACACTTGGTAACAGTAGAAGTTAATCATTCATTACAATATACCGGTTGACGACTGACTCTGTGTCGTGAGAACAAATAACGACGATCGTCGTGTGTATTAAAATCACGCGCGAAACCAGCTCCGAAGTATTTAAATCGTAATTATACGTCTTACTTCAAATGAGAGATAAGTTGTATAAATTATCTCTTCTGTTGGCACTATCTGATAACACTTAATAGCCCCCCTCTCCCCTCCTGCAAACAAATTACAAATAGTTGCGAAAAAGGAGAATAGTACGGAAAGAAAAAAGCGAAAGAATAATATTGTCCCTCTTATAACTTACTGACGTGCAGTCAGACTTCATAAAGTATTCGTTATCATCAGCAAAAGTAACTATTGACCTGAGAATCACAGTTCGAATCATTAAGTTTTGAACAAAAGTCGGATTATTCGCCTGTACTGCCAGCTTCTGCTCAAATACTAATTTTAAAAGTTACAGGAAACATATTATCGTGATGCCGGCTGAGCGAAGAATGACAAGCGCAGAAATTCGTCGTAAGGTAAGCCTTGAGAATTATTACAATAACTATTGATAACTATATATATTGTGCAGTATTATACTATAGATATACTTTCTAAGGAGAAATCTCTTCGCAGAAAGCTAATTCTATACTGTGGTTCGATGAACCAATAGACGCAGGCTAACTAAGAATCCCTAAATATTGTTATTTTTTTTCAGTTTTAATTTTTCTAATTCGACGATATATTAACGCGAAACATACATTTTTTAGACGAACAAACCGATCATGGAAAAGAAACGCCGTGAAAGAATTAATCGTTGCTTGGATGAACTGAAAAATATAGTCCTACGTGCTGTTAATGAAGAGGTAACAGTCAACCTATATTTACCTGTTAACAGTATTCTATTACACTAATTAATACATTACCATTTGTCCTTAAGTTTGTAATTAATATCATACTTTATAGAGAATCCTAACCTTTAAAAATAAAGTAACAAAAAGTTGATATATTATTAGTATTTGGTATCTTTACTTAGTATGATCATGATATTCATCAAACTGTATATTTATCTTTTTCAGTCACGTCCAAACAAACTTGAGAAAGCTGATATCCTGGAGATGACAGTTCGTTATTTGAGAACAATTAAGCCAGTTAAACAATCTGCAGGTAAGAATATCTGTACAGTTACTATAAAATAGAGGTAAATGGGAGTAATCCTACTAGAACTGCAACGAAACTAAAACATTTTTCACCCTTCTAGATTGTGCACTATTTTGTCAACCTGGAGGAAACTCCGTAGAGATGAGGCAAAGGAATACTATCAAAGACCAAATCCACATGAATCATTCCCCCACAATGGTCAAGCAAGAACACGTACGATTTCCGACTCAGACAATGAAAAGTATATTACAACTGGATGTTGCCAGCAGATATCCAATGGAGTATCCCGTCAATAACAGGTTTCCCATTGTACCACCGTCAATACCTTCAAATGTCTCTATAACAGAACACCTGTGCCAAACTACGTAGGAAAATACTCTCCCATACCAGTATCGCCTATATCTTCTGCTTCATCAAAATCGCCCTGCAGAGACCTTCCTTTCGAAGAACAAAACGTACTTCCTACGAACCCAGCTTTCCATGGGTTCAGACCTGACTCGTACAGTTGCAATCTGGTTCAGAAATCAAAATCATTCGCTTCGGGAAACGAATGCGAATCTCGACTGTATTCGCCCTCTGCTTTGTCAAATTCATCCAGTACGCTGACTACAAACATGTCATCTACCCGAAGCGGCGATTTGTGGTCGCCTAGTAACAGTCACGATTCGTCGCTTGAGTTCCAATCCAACTCTTATCAGATTAATGAGGAAACTGATTCCTTCATCTGGCGCCCATGGGTCGCTGCGCTATAAGAATGCTATGTTTTACTTAACGCTGAATTCGTTCCTATCGGACGACAACTAGAGACTGCTGTTAACTACAGAGCGCTCGGACTAACTAACTGCTTGACAGCGCAACCCACGCGAAACTAGCGATTTCCAAAGTCGAATAGTCAATTATTTTAGAGTTTTATAACACGTTGTATCATTTACGTTTAAATTTTGATATTTTCCTACTATTTCAATCTTTATGCTTTGTACGATTTTTCTACTGTGATATGTAACTGTGATTCTTCTTTTACAAATTTTCTTCCCCGCTAGTGCCTTTTTACAACACCGAAACAACCTATTTCTCAAATGAGCCCTTCAGTAAAATGAAACAAACACAAACAAATCCGTTTCGATTATCCAATATCAGTATAGAGTAAACAGTATAGAGTTTTCTTTCTCCGATTAGTTGAGTCAAGTGCATGATTAGGTGGCAAAGAGAAATGTATTAATTTGTAAGTCACGTGAAGTGATAAGCCAGGCAGAGCATTAAGTTTAAACAGTTGCCCTCAACGGAGTTTGGTTCCTGAGCAAATTTATTTTAGGGTAATTAGACGGGAATGACAAACATATTGTCCGAAGAGGTTGTCAGCGAACGACAGTGAAATAACGGGATGATTGACAAGAGCGTGATGAGCTACAGCTTACAAGATGAATACACATAGCTCAACGCAGTATATTTTCTTAATTGCTATCTTTAATACTTCACAAAGAGCTTTCCACCGATAAATGTAATGCTCCAACTGATATGCGCAAGCCATAATTCGTTAATTCGTTATAATTCATAATTCGTTCGTCTTCGATTATTAACATGTAAGCCAATACACGACAGCACGTCTTTAGGCGGTTGTCAGTTTGCCCGCGTTGCTATGGAAAAAGTAAGCCAATGAGAGTCATCGGAATATCGGCCACAAACGCGTCGTTAATTTTACAAAAACCACACAATAAAAGCTCAGCAACAGTGACAAATATACACACAACAATGCCGAATGCTTTTGAAATTCTTTGAAGGCAATATATTACTGCACGTCGCCGAGTGAGTCAACGTCCAAGCCGGCAATTAACGGTGGATCCCCTGGGTGCAATGAAATAAACCAAGTACGTTTGAAACCGCCGCCATATTAAAAAGAGATGATGGGATATTAATTAAAAGAAGCTGGAACGATCTAAAAACGACAGTAAAGATAATGGATATCTTTTAACAACCGATCGGTTTCGGTGTCTTAAAACAGGTTCCCGTTAATATTACGATTTATTGCTTCGTAATTTGCAACATTTTTTTAAGAGCTACGCGAACACCGGACCGGCTGTGGGAACTAGCTGTGAAATTGGTGATTAGTAAGCAATTAGTATACCCCTTTGAAATTTGTCAATCTTTCAAGCAAGTCACAGCTAATACGCATACTATTACATCAGGTGAAAAAGAACACAGAGTAAAAATTAGTTGGATATCTGCTGGCAACATCCAGTTCTAAAATACTTTTCATTGTCTGTAGGATTTCTATATTCGGTTCGATACAATATGCTGAATTTTCAAATAACTGCATGCAAACGAATATGGCGCACTATTTTTTATCGATACTGAATGCAGGTAGACATTAGGCAGGTAGCACCACCACCAAATCCTATGGACCAACTATGAAATCACGGCAATTACAACACGCCATTCTATTTACTTACCACAATCAAGCCTAAGAACCCACATCTCCGCCATCCGCCATATATAACGTTTTCTTGAAATTATTCGGATATTTCCGAAGTACTGCCATAGGTATTCAAACTATTCCTGCATCATTAATGAATTAATATTAAATTTTAAACACCAATTAAATTAGTGAAGGCCGCGACCATACTGTATAGGCGTGAAATTGAGTTATTGGAACGTAAAATCGAATTTAGTCACGATGGCCGTATTCGCAGGTACTGAGGTTTTTGTGACTGACAGGCTATGAAAGTGACTCAAAAGAAATATCCCATATAGTTTCCCTCAAAACCCGTTTTATACATTAATTATGCATGAATCCTTTACACACTAAATACTACTCGAACATGTATGGTGCACTTGCGGTTTTTCATCTGCATAGTTGAAAGGTTGAGCCTGCCGTAAACATAGACCCCATGTTACTGAAAAAACAGCATAGTTTTCCAAAGACTATGCCGAATATGCCAATATATATGCCGAAAGAGCTAAAAGAAACATAGTTTTCAGAGTTTTCAAAGCCTGTTTACCAACTGCCCAAAATATACTCCAGGAAAAAGTTATGGAGAAAGTTCGCTCCGAATGATTTCCAGTATTTATTTACGGACCTGTGAACACGCGACCATGAGTGCATACCTTGCCACAAAAATTAGCCCGATCTTACTCATCTCCCACGTATTAAAACAGCGTATTGAATAATTTATCACTATAGTTCTTATTTACAAGGTTTATGGAAGTATGCTCCACACACACATATCTATCTCTATATGCAAGTATCCATTTATAATTCGACTGCTCGAAAGACAAGAATTTTGGTCTTCGGTGCATCCGCAGAAAAAGTAGNTTAGACAAGTTTGTATCCAGCATAAATTTCCTAATGTCGCATACGATAAACAAGACTGGGTTTATCGGTTTGCAACTACTTATTGCATGTTCGATATTACCGGTTTCGTTAACATGTACGACTAGTCGGTACCTATGTCCGGCCAACTACACCCTCCGCGAGAATTCATCATTTTGCTACCTTTTAGTTGAAAAGTAAGTAATTTTCTAATTATTTTCATATTAGCTATCAGGCGATATATTTTACTATTAATTAAATAAAGATCTGATTTCTTTTGATGACGCTTCATTAAATTTCCTAGATAATAATGAATGATAAGAAATTGCAAACGTGTAAGAGAATATTGAACTCAATCCGTCATCTGCGTGATTGCCCTTCAGAGTTTGGCTATTACTGTACAGTATTAGGTCCTGAGTTAAGATTTAAAAAGCGAAAAGAAATGATATTGATCAATATCTTCGTTAGTTACCGGTACACAACGCTTTCACTTTTCATAGGCACACGCAGGTTAGGTCCACCAGGAATCAGCTATGTTATATAGTTTAGTGTGAAGTAAAGCGAAATTACTTTTAAAGGGAAGATATTTACTGGAGGGCAAACAAGTACTGCCGTAGTCTTGCAGGAGTGCTGGTGACCATTAAGGATAAGTCTACACAAAATTACCTCGCTACCTTAGCAGCGGTGCATTCGAATTTGAGTGGAACGGAAAATATCAAGCAAGAGAAAAGATTCTGGATCGGGTTGAGTGACAGGTATGGTCAGACATAAGTTTTATGCAATGGATAAACAGCGTAAATACCTCGTAAACTAAAGAACCAAACGCATAATGTAACTATACTCTATTTAAAAAATTAAATTGTCCTCGGGATTTTAGAGTTTTTCGCAATAAATTTCGCTGGACAAACTGCAATGATGGGTGGTTGAATGACACTTCCTACCAAGACTGGGAAAGCAAAGACGAGTTGAAGTGGAAGCGTAAACCTAAACGAAGATGCGTTTCTTTGAAAACATTCATAGACAAAGACAAACGAGTTGCGACATGGTCGTTATCTGATTGCGGTAAAGCCAACTCATATTTCTGCCAGGTGAGTAAACAATCTAGGTCTAAACAGGTTAGATATAACCTCACTGGGATCAAACTACTTTACAGATAGATGCTTTGAAGAATACTACGACTACAGCCCATGGTTGCGAATCGACAACGTTTTCAGGTTATAGAACTTTGAACAGAGTAATAGATATGCAGTGCCAGTATTACCATTATGCCACCCAGTCAGTCGTCCAGGGCGGAGTATACTGACCTCAGACGGTTAAATATTTATATAATGTATGTTTGAATAAGCCGTTTTAGGTAATGAGAAACAATGAAGTGGAATCCCAGCAGATCAATATACACTGCATGTCTATATATACATATGATAGTTTTAAAATGTAATTTTTTCTATATTAGAAATAGAGAATAAAATGCATATCATGAGGGATCACAATCGCTGTAAATAAAACTAAAACGCTTCAAATCTAACATCGGTACTTTTCTACAGTCAACTAACCTATTTTTTTTAACATGAGCGCGTTTCCTAATCTTTTTTTAGAGCAAGAAACCTACGGTACGAACTCAGCTGGGAAAATTAGAACGGCTGATTCAGCTAGTAAGAATATACTACTGAAATATATAATCACCATTGAACCCTCTAAAATAACAGAAATTTCTTTCGATAGGTCCACTACTGGCGATTCTGATAATCATACTAGTGCTGTTAGTAGTATCCATGCTCCTGGGTATATGGTATCGAAAACGCAGCCGGGAAAATCAACAGCAAATTCTATTGCAAGAGAGCGGAATGCCCGGAATGTTACACGCGCCGATGCCAGCGAGGCATTACTACTTCAGCAGGGCCGATATGCAATCTGCTTTTCCGCATTTTAGCAACAACAGCAATAATGTTGCTCCTTATGCCAGTAATGTCTATTCCGGTCAAGATATTATCGTAATCGACGAAGACGGTTTTACGGAATCCTCTTTTATATCGGAGCGTACTGTTCACTCTTGCCCACATATACGCGAGGTAATACCTGGAATGGTCAGAACTGATAGTCAGTTCTTGACACCGGTAGAACAGTTCAATAATGATTAAAAATTAAAAAATTAGGCTTAAAGAATTGAGAAGACGTTTTACTACTTTACTGCTTACTTTAAAGTTTTAGTTTAGTTTTTGCTTAACACTTTCTTAGATTGGTAGTTACGTATGATTTTCTTTTGCCTTGACCGCCATCTGGCGGTTAAAGGTGACAGTAAAAGTGACAAGAAATCAATTTCTTGATGAATCTGAAACATATCGATTTTACGGCTCAAATCCGCCATGGAACTCACTCACTCAAGATAATATTATGATTAATAATCAATGTACGCTGAACTAAATGCGAGATAAATGATAAAATTTCTTCTACCTAACTACCACATACGTATCTTCAAAATTAGATTGATAGTAGAACAATATTCTGTTTACAATGCTAACGTCTCATTGCATTATTACCGTAATTATTTTGCAATGGCTAAATGTCATAAAGTATTACATTATAGTATAATGTAAGAAATAAGAATTTCAACACATACCAGTCGTAAGATTTTGAGAACCGGTAAGAAACTGTCGCTGTAAGAATACTTATCGTAAAAAATGCGGACGAATAAAAAAATATAGTGAGAATTTAGCGTAAGAAATTATTGCATTAAGAATTTGTCCGTACTAAAAGTGTCTGGTTCTCAAATACATTTCATCGTAAGTCTACAGCATTACAGAACTTTTTGAGAAATATAGTGAAATTTAGCAAGAAATAAAATCGACTCACCAATATCAAGCGTAGTATTCCAGTTTGGAAATTCCGCAGTTGTAATATTCTGAAAAAACATTCAGTCTTAATACTGGACAGCACTTCCCATCACTATAAAGGTAAATACGTAAAATACTTACAGGCTACATTCTTTAGATCGTGATGCAGATAAAATACTTGATACTAATATGCTCATAGCAATAAACCATTTAATAATAATACATAATCTGTAAAAAAGGATAAACTCTGGTAATATATTCTACAGCGCGTCCATATAGTTCAATTTGAAAAAAATATTGAAGTATTCTTCAACCACATTTAATACACGTTTTTAAAATATTTTTACCATATTCAATACAATTCTCTACGAATTGACGGGCGTGGCATACTTAATCATCTAATTTCGCTTTGTCTGCACATCCGAATTGGGAAAGGACTTTATGGACGTCCTGTATATTAATAATTACGTAACGCAGCACGATCAGCAAACGTACTGGCATTTTAACTATGGCTCTACATTCCAGGATGAAAACCGCAGTGATATGGGATGCGTTATTTTATTGGAATATTCCCTGTAGCTGAGGCCCTTGGATTCATTTCTGAGTACTAATTCAGCCGAGTGGTCCTTTTTTTCATTGGGCGCATACATTGTGATTATTGCTTTCAAAGCTACGGTTAGCAATAACCGAAATTAAGTTAAGGTTATTGTTTGGCATTTAATGTGTACTCGAACATAATCCAGCTTTGAAAGGAATATTCAGATTTGGATAGTCCCTCTCTAGTGGTTTTAGTGTATTTTTGGACTGGCGCATACGGGACCGCACTTTCAAAATAGGTTTCTAAATTCACCGTTCTACTAAACTAGTACCGTGTAGATTAAAATTACTACAAAACAGTGATGTTTGCATTTTCTGCGACAAAACACTGGTACACCACCATCTAGGTTAAAATATGGTCTCAGCGAAAATCATTGAATAGACATCACTATATTAGCCAATGAATGAAGAATATACATTAGGTGCAATAAAAACTATTTGAAAAGGTTTTTAAAAATCAGGCCGTTAATGCAATCACTTATTCTCCACATAAAAACCCGCTAATACTAATGAGGCAAGTCGCAGTGATTTCGTTATTTCAGGTGGGATATCAGGTTCTAGGTAGTAAAGGGTTAATAAATCACGAATTATATTTGTGCTATGCTTGACCAGTTTTCGTACATGAGCAGCAAAATGCAATAAACCAAAAAAACGATCTCACTAATATCAAAACAAGACTAATTTACTATTTTATTTTAATGTTTATAAACAGTACACTGAACAAAAAGGAGGCTGATGGCCTATTTAATCAAACTGTAAAACTCTGACACTGGATACAAACTAACTCATGCTGGTGTAAAAGTGCTGCATAAATATTGAAATCAACGTATAAACTCGGGGGTGGGCAACTTTAAAGCAGCCGCCTAATTTTAACATTCTTATTCTTACTTCTTAGTGATGAAATATCAAAAACAATATTTTAAATCAACAAATTTAGATTATAATTTACCCCATTTCTATATATTAATTGTTATATGTTGTCCTAGGTTAGTTTTTGATGAAAATACAATGGCAAAGTGAAAATATTGGCGGTTCGAATTAAATTTGGTATCTGCAAGTTATACGTTTTTATAAATCTTTTAAAATATTTATTTCAGCTGGTAATTACATCTGATTTTCACATTCTGTGGACCTTCGGAAGGCAGCTCCTACAGCGTGCAAACGAAAAGGAAGACACGCCATCTCTGTAATAAGTAATATGGATGAAAAATCAAAAGAAAAACTGAAAAGCGAGAAGAAATGTAGCAAGATGAAATATACGAAATTCGTTGTCCAACAAGAGAATTCTGATAAAAAGAAAACTGATAACGAGCCAACTAAAGCAAAGAAATTGAAAAAAAGCAAGAAGGACATGGTAGGACCCGAAAATAATCTAAATAAAACCACAACATCAGCAAGCAAAGATTTCAAATGCAGAGGTAATGATTTCATGATTATTGAATTTATCCATCAGATAGCGACTTATTCCTCCATTTCTTTGCAACTTGTTGTTATTATTCTCAGATGACATCAATCAACCTTCATCAGAATCAGTAAGTCTCTTATTCCATTTTCCTAAAACGAAAAATATAGAAATACTACGTACTTAGACTACTGTATTAGCCCATTGCAGAAGTATTAGTCAGCATAAACTAATAAAATCACTTCCTTAACCATTTGTTTCCTTACCCTAGGATCCATCTTCAACGAACAGCAAACTAGGTCAGTGGACAACAGCCCAGCTTTCAGATTCATCGAAGCAAGAGAAATTCGTTCGCCTTCTCGGTGGAATGAAGTCGAAAAATAACTCTGGTACTGTGACCTCGTCCTGCACAGGCAATCGCGACGTAGTGGGTAAACTTTCGGGGGTTTGTAAACCTGCCTCCAGGAACAAGCTGTGGGGTAAATCTGCCAACAAGAACAAGCTGTGGGGTAACAGACAAAGTGTAGAGAAAAAGAAATTCGCCTCCATGGCATTGAATGCAACCGAGACCGAAGAGTTTTCCACAAAGCTCGAAGAACAATATAACAATGCCCTTGAATTCAAACTACAGAAAATACGAGAAGGAAACAGATCTAAAGGGCTCGGATATCAGGAAGAGGAAAAGCCGGAGGTGAAAAAGAAAGGTCTTCACATCGATATTAATGAAAAGAAATCTGTTTCATTAGAATGATGTTTTCTATTATCGAATACAAGAAATGATATCGTGTTTAACCTTTCTTTTTAGTATTGCTTCCAAAATTTGTTACAAATACAAAATTAGTGAAAAAGAATAAGGCTACTATGATCCTATCATTGGACACATTATCTACTAACAACTATACTTAATTGACATGTGTTAAATGTGCTTGGAGATTACTAAAACAATTCAAACCAGTTCAATATTATTAATCACACGTGTCCAGGTAAATATTATATCACTGGGGGATACATCCGGATTTTCATCTAAATAAAATTTTGAGTTGCGAGAGATGTGCCTTCACATTTCCCAAGTATTGAAATAGAACCAAAATAGGAATGAATTTTGTTTTCATATTTGCAAGATTTTCAAAGGTATTTGTGCAAGAACAGCTCCCAATATTTAACGTTTGGTATCGAGCATAGCCGCTTGGGATAGGGGAATATTATATTAATACTTTCAAACCTGATGGCACAAAATTTCAACTCAAAAAGATATAGGTAGTACCGAGACAAATAACAAAATAATAGTGACAAGATTGAATGCCACAAAAACACTAATATCATCGATTGGTAATAATACATCTGCCACACGATAGGACTAGAAACAGTGGCCGTTAAAATTATATCCTCCAGAAGCTAATATCAATGATGTTTAAATCGCCACCAACTAGGACTGATAACACTGACCAACACATCCACTAAACACACAAATATAAAGAACAAGTACATACATACTCTAATAATGACACTGCAGGTGTGGTGGGTTTAAGAGTTAGAAATTAAAATTCAGAATTCTTTCACCCTAGAATATTCTAAGGCAGGCAGTACCTGTAATTAGAATATTTCTTCGAAATAAATAGTAGCAATCAATGATTAAAAGTGTTATTGTGGTATATAGCTTTCTACAATAAGAGTACGAATAAGAATTACTGAACTTTCTGGACTGAACGAAATTATTATATAAACAATAGCGAGCATTTAACAAAAGGCTGCACCATCTTTTTGAAACTGATTTTCCTACACGCAACTAATTATTATAAAGATCAGTTTTGATACAGTCCAGGAATATTGCTGTGATAATTTAGACATAGTACCACCTCTGGGTTTTATCATCATTAACCTCAGCTGCAGGACCTTCAACAGGCTCTGTGTCAACTATTCCTTTGGCGTCCACGTCGGACACTATTCCTTTGCTACCCGTCACCTTCGTATTCATAATCGCCAGATCACTTGTCGCGGAGCCGGAAATCAATTCATTCCAAAAAGAATGGGTCGCATTGATGATATTTTCAGCAAATTCCTTGTCTTTGTATTTTCCATTGAAAGCAAAACTGTTTTCAGGCTTACCGTCCGGGAGCTTATATTTTCGGAACCAATTACGAGTGGCGTCCAAATACCCCGGCTTTTCCCTCTCAATATCTTCTAAAGTGTTGATTTTATTCGCAATTTCATCGTTGACATCGATAGCAATCACCTTCCAGTCGGTCTCGCCCTCGTCGATCATGGCGAGTACCCCGATCACCTTTACTTGGATGACATCTCCTTCTTTGCATATCTTCGATCCGATCTCACACACATCTATCGGATCGTTGTCACCCATTTGACCTGTGTCCGAGTCCTTGTGGCCAGGGTTCTCCCACGTTTGTGGTATGGCGCCGTAATTCCAAATGTATCCCTTGTATGGAAATACGTTAGCCACGTACCTCAACTTTCCTTTCTTCACGTCTTGCTTTATGGGGTTAAGAGGAGACTTGGTGGCTATCTCCATTTTGGCATTAGTGAACCTGGGTACCTCAACAACCATGTTATAGATACGAGGACATTCGCTGGTTGTCCACGGAATGTCGTGGAAGGGCGAAATGTAATGTCCCTGCTCATTTTTGAAATACCGACGAAAACCCAGTGTGTTGGGACTTCCGCGTATTTCTGTGCTGTATGACATCGCTCGAATTGAGGGCGTTACTTTTTGAAAGGCGGAAACTAATAAACGTCTGGTGGGAGAATGCCTGATCACACCTGACAGCATTAGACGATTTTCTGGAAAAAGAAATCTGATTGGTGTAACGTGGCGGTGGTGAAAAGTCCTCGCGATTTACAAGAAGCCGTGAAATTTCTATGACCTTTGAACCCTAAACACACGTTTTTAAAAATTGATTTTTTGAATGGCAAACACCACTGTCAATCTGGCAGAATAGTTGGTTTTGCATATTCCTTCAATTGACTTTGCCGAATGCAAATTTCCGAAGAATTACGTTAAATCCCAGACCATTTATCAGAAATGGATGACTGGCCTGAAATAGCACAGAGTTTGGAAGAAAGACGGAGGGAACTTACGATTAAAGGATCTCCTGACATTCGTACTAGAGTAAACGATTTAAGTGGAAAGCTTCCAAACGTCCTATTCGCCCTTGAGCTCCTAAATTTCCTAGAGATTTCAAGTTGCGACATCGAAGAATTGTCGGAAAAAATATCCTCTTTATCTTCCTTGGCAAACCTCATTTTGAGCTCAAATAAAATACAGTCTCTGCCACAGTCGTTCTGTACCTTGGCTCATTTAAAGGTCCTTGATCTTTCTTATAATCAAATTGACGTTTTGCCTGATCGTTTCGGAGAATTAACGAGTCTGCAATCTTTAAATATCAACAACAACAAGCTTTCAGAGTTTCCCCAGTCTTTCAGTTCGTTGTCACGTTTGTCCAGTCTCAACATTTCCAACAATGCGTTCAAAGTCGTTCCCAAAGTGCTCTTTGAGATTCAACCCAATCACATCACGGAGTTAACAGCTTCTCACAACGTAATAGAATACGTAGACGATGGCTTCGAAAATCTCGAAGCATTGAAAATTCTCGATCTTTCTGAAAACAAAATTTTAGAATTGCCTCAGTCCATAGCCTCATGCAGTAAACTTAAACAGGCTAATTACAAAGGCAATCCTCTAAAAGATGGTCGCCTGAAAAAGCTTATAGAGCAAAGTAACAGCAAGCAGAAAGCCATTATGGACTACATAAGAACTAAAGGCCGACCTCCAAGGTAAATATTGAAATCGAAGTATCATACTCAGAGGGAATCCCTTAAATATGAGAAAGTGGGAAATTAGAAATTCTATCCAATAAATTACTTAACAGTATCCTTCTTTTTATTTTTATGACACATAACATAAAATATAAGTCTTTAATAGCCGTGTGATACTAGAGTATATCCTAGTTTATATAAAAGAGCACTGGTGGGTTTCAATTAACTGTCTTCGCAGAATAATTAGGCACTCCAGTCGCCAGTTATCAGGATTGGCATAAATAAATGTTACATACATATACCGCAACACCCAGTTTCCACTACAGTACATTTGTAATGCATGTTTCATTGTTTGTTGTATTACTATGACAACAACATTGCCTCTTTCATTGAAGACTTTACCTATACGACAACTATATCTATTGACTTATTGAGTCATTCTTCTCGTACCAACAGGAAAGAAGAAGGAGACGCATCCAAAACTGGTGGAAAAAAGAAAAAGGGGAAAAAGGCAAAACCAGAAGTTGAAGAGGAATTAATAAAATATACAGTAAAAGTGCTGAAGATGGATGACTTTAAAGAAGCACCGGATGCAGGTCACAAAATACTTTTCAGTGGATGTTAGTGCATCATACAGTACAATATATTAAAATTGATAGTGCACTTACAGATGTTAATTCAACTCTCAAAATTGTCGTGACCGATGAAGTCAAAGATGTTCGGCCGTACATCGTCTGTTGTATCCTCAGAAGACTCGACCTAACCAGAGAAGAGAGTTTTAAAAAATTTATTGCATTACAAGTAACCGATTGAAATTATTATTCAGCATTCGCATTGTTTAACATTTCATACCCTCATGAAAATTCTACTTCCAGACAAAGATACATGACGAAGTTTGTGGCAGAAGAACCTTAGCTACTATTGCTACTCACGACCTGGAGTCGTTGAAGAACACGACAGTTATTTACGATGCAAAAGAACCAGATACTTTCAATGTATATTACCAAGAAGAATTATTTTTTCAGTTTATATTCGCGAAAAATTTCATCTACACTCTGTAAATTAGATTCAGCCGCTCGGCCATCATGAACAGGTGAGCGGAATCGAGTTGTACAAAAAACTGAAACAGGAAGCAGAGACCATGAAAAAGGACAATAAGAGGAACCAAGTATCTGGGATACACAAGTATGTGTAAAATTTCACTGTTAGGCCTGTAGTTATTTCAGAGTCCTGTTTATGAAAGCAAGTTACATACTTTTAAGATATCTATCATTGTTGGAGAGACATGAAAAGTTTGCTTACTTGAAAAGAGAGTCTGATGATGCAGTCATCTCCCTTCCACCTTTGACTAATAGCGAAATATCGAAAATATCTAGCAAAACCAAGGATATCCTAGTCGAGGTAAATAATACCATCACTTCGCCAGATATGAATTTATTCGTAAAGCATTCAAGCATTACTATCTTTGTGTACAGGTGACCGGATCTGAAAAACTGAGCATATGTAAAATGGTTATGGACAAGCTAATTTCTGGAATGCTTGACAGAGGGATTTACTCTCAAAGGGTAAAAGAGTTCTTTTGCTCTGCAGAGAGACGAGTTCAGTCAGGATCCATTTGTTATTCAAGCTTCTGTTATTAACTATTTGCAGGAACAAGATTTTTATTCGGATTCTAGCGACGAGGAAGTAATAAAAGACACCAACGAGAAACCGTTTTTGTTGGTTCAACAAGTACAGATACTGGACTCTCACGGAAAGTTGAAAGTGCTGTATCCATCAAGAACCGATCTGGATATAGGCGATCCAAAACTCAGTATTGTCAGACCCCACTGATGTCTTTCTTGAACTACTAATTCATTTAATCTCATTTATGAGTTCAAATTATTACTAATGAAAAATCACTTGAGCAATCTTCATCCAAATCATTTGAAATTGTAATAAAAAATTTAGACCTCATATGTGTCAATGATCGCTGCTAGGTTTATGATAGTGGTGGCAGTGTTGTTGTCATTTGGATAGGAACGGTTGAGTTTAGATATTGAAGTATTGAAACCTGTAAGGGTGAGATGAATTTGACAAAAATGTACACAGTACATCGTTAATATTCTACTGCACTTTGATTGTATGAAAGAGATTTGGACATAGCCCATAATTCACTATTTTATTCCTTCATAATAGTGAGATACCTGACATACCTATTAAAGCATCTTAATAAGTACATATCAAAGAGAATGAAAGGGAAAAACATCATCCAAATATATGTACAAGAACAGTAACAACGGTACAGTGAAAAAAGAATAAAAATAAATAAGTTCATTCAACCTCTCCAGTCCAATGGATAATTTGTCACGACAACAGGGACAAAAATAGAGAGCACCAAAAAGGCGACGCTCAAATGTTTGTATAAAAATAATTGACTCGTGGTGAGAAACGAAAATGAAAAGGTTTAAATTCAGAAAAGTGGTTTTAAAGACTTGCTATCACAATCATGAGATGCTGAATGTCGTTTATGTTCGAAAGCAGGTCCCGGGCCCTCTGATGCAAGTGAGCTGTTGTGAATTCGCACGGCGGAAAAACGTGGAGCACGTACTATGCAGCATAAAAAATCATGTTAATTGTAATTTGATCTGAGTTTATGAGATGGGTAACAGTGAAAACACACCTGCACTTGTCCCTGAGTCTGCGGATTTTGTATATTAACGATGCCGGCCGCTTGCTTCTGGGTAAGATAGTCTATGAATCCTTGCTTGAGTGCGCTCTGTTGCCTAATCACATCTGTTTTGTCTCTGCCACACGGAAGTGCAAGCAAGAGACAGAAGTCTGACTCGGCCTAAGAAATTTCAATACAAGAGGATGAAACAATTCATAAACAACCTTTCAATATAATTCAGAACGAGAGTTTGATCTTCCAAAATCCATGCTTCGCTGTTGAAGACAGTTCACTAATATTTCAATATGTTAAGACCTGAATGGATATGTTAGTGACTATTTCAATCTAGTTCTGCTATGGACGGCTGTGCATGTTGTTAACTACAATATTTTCATTACAGATGAAAAAAACATAATATACAGTGTACATTTTCTGTTCAAGCCATTTCTCGTTCAACTAATTTACAGGTAACTTCGGTATGTTCAATACTGAAATACAGCAAATGTCAGCATTTATATACAATAAAATATCCCGCTAACAATGATTCACTATCATCGGTATGGTTTTGTCAAACAAACGCATACATACCATCATTTTCTTGTCTACACCTTCGAGCTGCGTCGGTTCGAGCCTCATTCTTTGTACTATTCGTAATACGGCAAGATTATTTTCGTTGTCCGACCCGTTCTGCGAATCTGTTTTAGGCAAACAGGCGTGTGCCAATCTGATGTCCCCGCATATGTAGTGAGTTTGAACTGCTGCAGAATCATTCTTAAGTGCCAACAAGCCTTGCCAGATAACTGGATAACGCTGCAAAAAAAAATCATTAACTTAACCTTTGGGAAAAAGGTATAATAAATCGAATAATTGGAAAATTAACATACTTGGAACAAATCCATGACAGGATTGTGTGCTTCTGCATCGCGCACCGCCGCAGATGGAGTAGAAGAGTCTCGAGCTGCTGGTGTAGAATCGGGTGTATGTGTCTGAGGCGTAGTGGAATGAGTTTGCGTTGGGGCCATAGTGGAATGAGTGGGCAAACGAGGTGACATCTGTGTGCTGGGCTGCTGGGTGACGAGGAGCGAAGTGGACGGCGGTCGAAAAGTGTTCATCCTCGGCCACATTTGCATGTCCGGTTCAAACCTCGAAACACCGGGAATCATTCCCGGGTAACCGGACGGGAAAGGATGAAGGCCAGGCTGTGTCTGAGGAAGAGACGTGATCGGGTAGCTGCCGGGATGAGTGATAGGTCCAGATAACTCCTGCTCGGTCTGAGTTCTCGGAGCTCGTGGTGATATGGCAGCTCTCTGTTGTGGATGTCCGTCTTGCGTTTGATGAATACCTTGAAAAGTTATCATTTTATTTTTGATATAAATCTCTGTTAATGCAGAAATGCATCAATTTTTCCATGTGTCAGCTCAGATGTGCCGAGCAACTCTTGTACCTCCATTCTATTCTTGCAAATATTCAGTATTTTTCACATGATATATTGAAACCTATTTCTCGCTTTGAGCTACTAGAATTTCTCTCGGATTTGTTCTGCAAATTGGTTTTTAAATAATGCTTTTTGAACTAGTATTCTTTTCACTGGGGTGCAATGCACCACTTCTAATTATCCAATGCCCCACTTTTATTGCATGGCCATAGTTTGGCCACCCCTGGCTCATTATGAAATACACTTGCTTACCATGGTGACTTGTCTTTGTTTGTGGAACAGTACTTGCTGCCGATGGGACGGCTAATGAAGCCACCGGAGTTGGTGGTCTTGGAGAATTCGGGAAGCCTGAATGATGTAACATGAACCGTGAGTAAAGCAAAGTAAAGAAATATGAACAACGGTATTGAAAAAAGTACACAAACCAGATTTCCTAAAGTGTTGTTCAACCATATCTTCCTGCGATATGTCAGGCTGGGAATGGATAACTCTGTCTACGTGTGGAGGGCGAAACGCTGCTCCGGGGGATATGCTAGGCGGTCTCAAGTACACTTGATGAGCCTGCATAGCTTGTGAATGCACAATACCTGATGGCTGTGACATAGGCTCCACATGCTGTGCATGCAAGTGTGGTGATGCGTTGGGTGTCGCTCTGTTGTTGGGATTTGGTTTTTTTTGTTCTCGTTTTATGGGCGTGCGTGTGCCTTGTGCGACTTCCTTTTCTCCACCCAGTGCAGGGGGCATCTGCAGTTGGGTAGGACGAATGACGAGACCATGGGGCATCCCGGCTTGAAACTGTGGAGCCAAGGCTGCTGTGGTCAGTGGATGGTGTTGGAACTGCATGACAGGGGAAAGGCCGTGAATGCTTGGAGGATACGGTGCATAAGGCCTTTCTTGTCCGGGTACATTTTGTATCATGCCTGTCAAAGAAGAACAAAAGTTGAAGTGATTCAAACAATCAGTAATTATTTATTTTTCATTTTAAATGAGTAAAATAGTACCCGGAGTATAATATAACTGTTGGTACATCGGCTGTGTAGGTAACACCGGTCTGGGCATGGAAGGGATGCGAGACTGATCCATTTTTCTGATTCCGGCTTGTGGTGAGAGTTGTGTTGGGGTTAATGTTTGGATGTGGGGGCTTCCTGGAGGAACTTGTGCTTCTCTTTC
>QRAM01000046.1:245965-344349 GCA_013436055.1 Halocynthia roretzi | reverse complement strand
TACAACACTGACCGTATTCATCTGAAGCATGTAAAAAAATTACATAAATGATAAAATATGTTACCATATCAGGATTGTGAACATGTGGCGACTCGGTTTGAAGTGGAACTGATGTCTTTGGAGTGGGAGTTTGCGGAACGGTTGCTGGAGCCTTAATTAAAATTGAACACATTGGTATCTACCCTAAAATTGAATTATTCCTCTAAAAGATTGAACACGAAGAATGTTGATCAAACAAAATGATCCGTATTAGTCTTGCGTCCATTCAATTTACTTATAAGTTCTAAAAAGTTTCCTGCTTGCGCTGCTTGCAATTGATGCCATTATATTCAGGAATATTACCTGTGTTTATCAGCTCTATATAAGCATGCTTTATTTGGAAGTTGCTGGTGCACATCAGTTACATAAATCCAAGATCCAGGGGTTCATTCAATACCATTTCGGGCATTGACTCCCAACAAAAAAATATCTCTACTTACTTGTTGATGGAGATAAGGATTTGATGGTGTCCTTTGGACATTCTGCTTTTGTTTCATGTGCTGCGGAGTTAAAGGAGGACCTAAAAGGCAAAGAAAAACATTAGAGTACGAGAAATGGTTTCCAGAAAATAGCCACCACTAATAAGTCTCAGAAAGCTTATCAAGATATCACTACCATTAAGGATGGCAATATGTAAAACCTAGCACAGTGCTCTTCAAACTTTTTGGCGTCACGGAACCCCTGCATGTCTTCGGTGAATGTCATGGAACCCCTCGTTAATCAAAAGTTGTAAGGTTTTAAACTAATGCAGTTATGCGGAAATTTAAGAATGCATCAAAACACTATACAATGAATACAATATCAAATATCACGAAAATGGCCTTCAATAGTAATGTAATGGCTCGGATCGATTGATATTCTGGCAATTTGTTCAAAAATTATAATTATTCGCCCTGTAACACACGGTACCCCTATGGAACCCCTCCAAATGCTTCGTGGAACCCCATTTGAAGAGCACTGACCTAGCATAATTACTGCATGAGATTCCTAGCATACAGCTACTGTTTGGCAAAGTGCAAGAACTTTGTATCAGGGTTATTCCGTTCCAACTCAAGAGCGAAATCATCTCACTCTAGATATTAGTAGTTTACCCCACACACAACTAATTTCATCATAATGAAAGATGGATATTCCCTATTCCCTTATTTTCTGATCAGAGAAATCTACTGGGACCATTACCTTGCGCAATGCCTGGTGACGTCTGTGGTGCTTCCAAAGGAGGACGTGTATTTGGAGAATGCATCACATAACTGGGATGCGGTTGAATGGTCGGCTATAATATCAACATTTTAGTAAAAAAGTAAATAAAACAAATAAAAATAATGGAAAGCGAATCATGAAGATTGCGATAAAATACCTGATTTTGTAAAGTTGAAACTTGATAAATATGATGGAGTGGCTGTCCATAGACATCATGAGGTGCTGGTACACGAGGCTGGCCGAAACTTGGCCGCGGAAGGTTGTTTGCGTTGAGATGACCCGGAGGTTGCTGGCCACTTAAATTGGGTTGATTCTGACTCTGGATGGGCTGATTGTGGGGATAAGTCGGCACTCCAATGTGATGCTGTGGGACGCTGGCTGATAGCATTCTTAACTGTGGCTGGATACCTAAAAAATTAATTTCAAATGAGCTTGGAACGTCAAAAAGTAACAAAAATTGTGAGACTGAACTTCAAGCAGGATGCAGATGATGAGGATGTCATACCTGTTTGCGACTGAGTGAAAGAAAACTGATGTGGACGCGAGGGTGTAAAAGAGGTAGTAGGAGGAAAAGGAAGCATGTTAGAGGAAGGCATTGAATTTGCAGTTATCACCATAGCGTTGTTACCCGTAGTTTTTGTTAGTCCTACACTACTCGAATAAGAGATAGCGTTGGAATGAAACACCGGCATGCTAGTTGCCACATTAGAGTTGGCATTCGACACGCTCTGCGACGAAGGCATCTTGGTCGCGTAGGTGTGTGGAACATGCACGGGATACGGCAACCTTTGTTGAGCGGGAGAAGGGACCAGTGACCTCTGTGCAAGGGAGTGGCTTGCTTGCACGGGAGTGTATGGATGTCTGGGTATATCCACATAGGAGTGTGGCGGGGTTTTTTGGGAATGCGAAGGTATTACCATGTTGGGCATGGCACCTTCACTGGCGGTGACCGGATATGGGTTTGTATATAATGGAATCTGATGAGGAAGGGCTGAAGACAGAGTGATTTGGGAACGTGCTTCTTGGTTTTGTATGTTGGATGGCTGTGAGGAATGGATCTGAGACACAAACGGCCTTGGTTGTATGATGGCTGTGCTTTGAAAAGTTGTTTCATGCATGGTAGCGGGAGGTTGCATCAGTGATGCAGCGTTACTGGAGGGGGATGTTAGTTGAGAGAGATGAGACCCACGTGAAGGCGAATGTGTTGACGATGATGAGGATGAGGATCTTCGGTTTGTCGAGGTAGGTACGGGACACAGAGTGTCTGAATCCCTGCTCGTCTTTCTGTTCTGTTTTGTCACCGCTGTTTGTGGTACTTGCTTGAGAGTTGAAATACTCGTGACATCTTGACTCTGAACTGTTACTTGTGGCGTTAGCTGAGACACGGCATCTACGACAGAAAGAACAAACCGCTTGATATACATTGAAGGCTTTCCATTGTGAATATTCAGCTGAAACTGAAACTGAAAAAAAGCTATCGATATACTCACGAGCATGGCCTATGCTGGCTGACTCGATAGAAACGGCTGTGGAAATCTGATGCAAAGGCGATGTATGCACTGCACTTGTAGCAACAAACTGCAAATAATAAAAATACAATACAATTATATATTATACAATAGGACGACCTGAATACTACGTTCCACTCTGGTCTGCACACAGCCAATGAATATTGAATCAATGAGAGTTTAAAAAATTTCACAAACGCTAACAGAAGAAGGAGGATTCAAGGTTGACTGTGTACTGTATAGAAACTTTTATTATCTCGAATCAATATTTTATAGTGATAAGAACGTCATACAAACAATTTTCTAGACTGGATAACGATAACCTTGAACAAGAAAAGTATATGAATATCACATTTCCTGTTACACGAAATAGCCACTGTTCAAAAACAACACTCACCGGATGGCTGACTTCCGGCGCAGGTAGACTCAAACTGGGAGCTTTGAGGTCGGAATCGAAGTCGTACGAGTCTTTAGGCTTGGACTGAACGGAAGATAACGGTTCTTCATCGGCATCCACTCTACGTTGCTTCACGCCTTTTCTACGATTACCTTTGACCTTTTAAATCAACATGGTTCAATTAAATGTATGATAATATAGATAATGAATTAAAAAAAGAACTATAATGAGGAAACTAGAAACAAAAGGGAATATCTAAATTAAAATTAAAATGGCAGTTAACAGAGATATACCATTCTCCAACAGCTCTCAATTTTATGATTTAATGCAGTGCAGTGCAGTGCAGTGTCAAAATTTATTCTAGATTAAGCATTTGCCTGGCAACACTGAGCTTTAAAGAGCTGAATTTTAGTTATCTAACATTCTTCAAGTCAAGGGTTTTTGCATTCCGTGCGTCGATTTCCACACACAAATTTAATTCTCGTATGAAAATATATTTGTGTAGACATATTTAGCATTTTACATGTTGCATTGGAACCTATTTCTCGCATCAAGTGACTTGAATTCCTGTTCTAGGTTGTACTTTTTCAAATCGTTTTTTCGTTATTACTTTTGCGTGGAAGGGCCAACTTTTTTAATATTTTCGCTTCATTTTTCAACAGATACTACAGTGGCTATCTCTGTATAGTACTTCTTCAAAATCATTGTTAACTGACTGTATTTATAATTAAATAAAAGAATAGGTTACCTCATGGGGATAATCCGATTCACTGGCACTTGTGTCAGAGTACGATCGATCGGACTTGCTGTCATGACTCGAAGATCTGCCAGACGACGATGCTCCTGTCGATTGCCTCGGTCTTTTCCGAGAAGGAGTCGATACTGCCGAAATTTGCGGAGTCGAAGTCAGTTTTGTTGTTATCTGACTATCAGCAAGTCCCTTCGGTATTGAAGGTGCTTCGACATTATGGATGGTTTGCTCTTGTGGAACAGAAGCACTAGGAACTTTTTCTGTCTGTTCCAGAGAATTTTCATTCACCGACTCTGGCTTTTCTCCTCCCTGAACAGCCATTTCAAAATTAGCAGTTGAAGATGAAGGATTTAATATTTTTTCAGTTACTTCCTTATCCTGTTCTTCACGTAAAGCAACGGAACCTTTGCTTCCTTTGTACCCGATAAACGAGTCATCTTGATCGTCTCCAGATTCCATCAGAAGAGCGGTTGCTGCTAACGCAGCCTCTGAAGATCCTCTGTCAATGTCTTCCTGAGACACTGTGTTTATGTCATCTGACAATTCAGACTGCTGTTCTTCTTGCTGAACCATATCTTGTTGTTGCTCTTCTTGTTTGATGAAAGGAGTTGTCGAATGTGGTGTTGATCCCAAAGTAGGTGACTTTTCTTCAGGGAAGTCTCCGAACAGACCTTCAATGGAGCTGACTGCAGCCGCAAGTTCATTCAGTTCTGCCGCTATACGGTCGGCCTCTTCCTGTGATAGTTCATCCTTAACTTCAACCGAGCTGGACAAACTTACTTCACAGGCGGAGGAACGTTCATTAGAAACCTCTCCAGAGGACTGATCTTTCTCAGGAGTAGACATAACAGAAGATTTCAGCGACACGTCTGCTTCTGGCTTCACATCCGAAAAATAGGAATCAGCATCCGAGTTTTCATCCATCATGCCTACGATGGAGCGTACTGCTTCCTCGTCCCTTTCATGGGAGAGAGATTTCATTCTACTAATCTTATCGAAATTGGTCCGATGTTTCGACGGGAAAAACTGCGACTCTTTCTTGATAGAGTGGGTGATACTTCCTTCTGATAGTTTATCCTTCTGGATCTTTGTTTTTCCCGTAGATTCCTCTTGTGCTACTTTTCGTTTAGTTTTCAGTTTGGATTTGCCTGTTTTCAATTTATGTTTCGGAGGAGCTGCATGCTTCTCTGGAGGTGGATCAACAGCAGGCTCCGGCTCAATCGGATCATATTCGTCAATTTCATCATCTTCTATGACAGGAACAGGTAGCTGTTGAGGCTCTGTTTCAGACCCTCGATTTTCACCAAAGAAATCTGCTACTGGCGACATCTCGTCTTCGACTATCTGCAGCCCACCTTGTTCGTCTCTGTCTGCATCGTTCATGTTTTGGAAATCTCCGTCTTTATCTGGGGATGAAATAGCTGACTGCACCACTTGTCTTTGCTCTATATCGCTGTCATCAGTTGTACTAGCTGTGAGGAAGTTTTCAGCATTTCCTTGATGTTTACCTTCTCTTTTCACAGTCGACAAGAGATGTCTTGCTTTGGCAGAGGAATGATGCTTGTGTCGACTTTGATGTTTCACTTTCACATGCTTGTTGGACATAGTGGGACTGTTCACGGATTCTTCAGGATTACACTCTTCATTCAAGTTTGAGCTACTAGAGAAGTTTGCACCAGCGTTTGTCAATTTTGCAATGTTTTCTTGCGGGGAAGCAACAGAATCGACCTGGCTCTTTTTTGTTATATTCTCAACACTGGGCTTACGCTCCACCGGGACCGAATCCTTATCGTTTTGATCTTCATCGCTGTCGCTGCTGAAGAGACTATGAGTAAGAGCCTTCAGGGCCTCCTGAGAATGCTTTTCTTTTAATTTCCTTGCGGAATCTTTCACAGGAGAACTTTTAACGGCCGCTGCCGGAGGATCCTTATTGATCACTCTCTTTTCCTCTTTTTTGTCCGACTTATCCTTTTTCTTTTTCGATTTGTGAATGTTTTGCTTGGAGGAAATGGGATGCTTGCCATCTGAACTCGATTTTTCTTTAGGTTTCGAATCTTTAGGTTGTTCTGTGGTTGTACGTTCCTTCACCTTGGCTTTCTTCAGTTCGCCATGTTTAATTCCTTCCACCTGCTTTCCAGAAGTCAACTTTGAGACTTCTTTCATACCAATTTGATCGGAGGAGGTAGTCTTTGAACATGTGGAAGAAGATGATGTGATCACTTTACTGGAAGCCTCCTTCTCTTTGTGTTTATGCTCTTTTTTTAAGGTAACTTGAGTCTCCAGCCTTTCTGGTTTAACTTCTTTGACTCGAGCCTCTTCTTGAATTAAGGATTCTGACTTGACTTTGTCCTTGGATTCTTTCACTACTTTCTGAAGCTTTGATTTATCTTCTACCGAACTCAAAGAATGCATCCTCTTCTTCTCTTTTTCAACAACCTTTTCAGAATGCTTTACGTTTTTCTTAACGCTCGCATCTGCATCTGTAGAACGGGGAAGAGTTTTTTCCATGCTGACTGACTTTGATTTTAACTTCTGTTTGTGAATCTTGCTTTCGGATTTGGGTTTCGAATCTTGTTTGACTTTTTCTTCTGTTTTTAACGATGACTGATGAACTTTTTTCACCGGTTTACCACTGTCCAGCGATTTGCTTTCAACTTTTGGAAACTTCTTCGGCTCGGAAACAGATTTTCCTGCTTTGCTAGATGCCGTAACTTCGGTTGCCTTCTCAAGTTCTTCTCCATCTGATGAAATATCGTTTTCAGCACCAAAGAGATCTTTCTGCTTCGGCTTTTGAACTATTTCCTTCTGCCATTTGTTGCTGCAAGGTAGAACTGGTTCCAGGGAAGTAGCATTGTCACTGCTATCTGATGTTTCAAATTCATCATCTGAGGATTCGCTGGATGAACTCATGATTATTCTGCGAATCGGTGGCTTAAAGAACTTTTTACTTCTGGCCAAATCTTTGTGAGATGCGCTAGTAGAGGCTTTCGATTTCTTTTTCACTGTGCTATGTTTCTTCTGAAAAGAGTCCTCAGATTGGGTTTTGGAGACGGGCGGTGGGAGGGAAGGGGGAGAGTCATAATCGTAATCTACATAATCTGGAGGAAGAATGGTTTCGTTCTTAATTGTTTCTGTTACTAAGAGAGAAGAAGAAAAAACGGGTGGTGGCCCAGCAGAATCGGACATAGACGAGGATGAAGAAGAAGAGATCGACGAACTGGAGTTGAGTCGACGAGGTCCGGCATTAACTTCATCCAGGTCTGGCCAATTAGATTGCTTCTGCTCAACTGTGCCCCAATCTTCTTCCACTGGATCCTTTTTGGGTTGGTAATCATTCTCATCTTCATCATTACAGGAATCCACATTGACCGCAAATTTTTTGGTGGGCGGAGGTGCGAGGCTAGCTACACTGCCATCATCGGAGGACGAATCATAGATCAAGGAGTATCGAGTGTGCTGGCCTGGTCCGGCAGCAGAAGACGTTTTATTTGTCTTATCTTGGCTATCGCCTTTCTTACTCGATGATGGTTGTTTTAAATCCTTGATTTTTTCTTTTGATGTGGAAGGCAAAGACTGTGACGGTTTTAAATCTTTGTGTTTCTTAGATTTTTTTGTATTGTCATACTTCGATACTGCTTTTCCAGAACTCGTTTTCTTAGATTCCAGAGTTTCACCAGAGTTCTTTGTTGTATCGTGCCGCTTCATACCCCTGTTAGACGGGTTGGAAGTTTTCTTTTTTGAATCGATCAGCTTACCTTTACCCTGGGGTTTCATTTTTACAGACTTTTCTGGTTTTTGCACCGTTTTTTCCACACTATCACTTTCTTTTGCTTGGTCTTCTTCCTTTCCCTTATTAGACGCCTTTTCTACAGATTTCCCCTCTCCAGCAGACAGTGATTTGACAGAACTGGGATCTTTATCGACACCATGCTTCGATTTCTTCTTTTTCTTCAGAAATGAATGTTTTTTTGCTTCAGCAGTCAAGCCAGTCTCATCGACTTTCGACGAATCTTTTTTCATCAATTTTGTGGCTTGCTTCTCTTTCACTGGTGCTTTAGAGGCTTCCGTGGTTTCGGCGGTCTGTTTCTCGGTATTCTTGATTATTTCGTCCTGTCTTTGAATTACTGTCTCATCTTTGCTTGTTACAGAAGGAACTGATTTTGTTTTCTTACTGTCAGTTATTTCATCAGCCTTTTCGGATTTTGATTTCTTGTCCTTCTTGTGCTTGCCCATTTTCTTCTCTTTCGCTTCTGCTTTTACGTTGCCGGGTTTAGTTTCCGACTTCCCGTCTACCTTTTTTTCGTGATCAACTTTTTTGCAAACAGCACTCACTTTAGATTTCTCTTCAGAAGGCAGCTTCGATTTTGAAATATTTTTCTTTTCAGGGTCTGCAACGAGCTCTTTGCTCGAAGAGGTCTTCACCTTTTTCTTGCCAGAAACGCTTTTGGTTTTGCTGATGGCAGCAGGGTCTTTCGACGGCTGAACCTCTGATTTTTCCGCTTTCGAGTCTGCGACCTTGACTGGTTTAGTAGTTGGGACAGAGTGTTTGTGAGATGATAATTTACTAGAGCTTGAGTTTTTCCCGCTTCCTTTCATCGGAGCATCATCCTGATTATCGCTGAGATTCTTGATTTTATCAGGCACGGTTTCCCGTTTGCTTATCAAAGATTTTTTATTATCTTTACTGTGCCCGACCTTTTTCTGCTTTTCTATTGGCCTGACCTTTTTCTTTTCAGGGGCGTCCTCTTTTTTGTCCTTTGGAGGAGGCTGAAGCATTTCCTCACTCACCTCGTTTTTGACTGTTGACTCTGTGTTTACAGAAGCAGGCACTATTTTCATATCTTGACAGTCTTTTTGGATATCTTGACTTTGACTTTCACATGTTGACTCCATTTTGATGTCTTTCGCATCTTGACTTTTACCAAGAACTCCCGAGGATATAGCCGTCTCACTCGCTGTTTCTTCGACCTCAACTTCGTCCTCTGTCGGCTCTTTGCTATCTCCAGATAGAGGGTTGTTTTCTGTGACATTAGATGTATGAACTGGGTCTGACTCGCCTTCAATAAAATTCGCCTCAAATTCAACCGAAGTTTCGACGACTTGAAAGCAATCGTCGGTGTATATGTCCATATCACCAGCGATTTCCATGTCGGTCTCCAAGTATTCATCTCCCTGGTGAATCGATTCAGGTTTCTCAGGTTCAGATTCCTCAGGTGGTTCTTTGTCATTGTTTCCTGGTGAATCTTTAATTTCCTCTACGAATGGTAGTACAAGCTGGCTGCTAAGATCTGCAGTGATTTCTAATTTACCGTCAGAAATACCTACATGCTCAGTCACATCTTCACTTTTCACATTGGCTTCAGCCATCTCGACCTGTTCGTTTCCACTTTCAGTAACAGGCTGATCTGAAGGTGTTGTTTCAATTATTGGCTTTTCTTCTTCGAGATCTTTCACTGTATTTACAGATGGTTCTTGAACTGTCAAACTATCTTCAGGCAAGACATCTGCATGTTCTTGCAGAGTTTGAATTATGTTTACAGGCTGAATCTCTACTGTAGGTGTGAGCAAATGTTGATCAGAAGTCGTTGTAGAGATATCTGGTAACGCTACAGTGTCATCAGATTCAGAGTTGATTTCATCAATATTGTTCTTATTTTCCTCAACAGTTTGTGTTACGTCGACAATTTGATTATCGGTAACGATATTGCATACCTTCCCGGTGTCATTGTGTGCTTCTCTCCCAGCAGCGGCGGGAAGATCACAACTGCTGAGAGAAAGCACGTTTTTTGGCCCAGGTATTGAAGATATCTGGGATTGGGTAGGTGCGGAATGTTCCGCCACAATTGAGGAGTTAGCATCGATTTCACCAAGTTTTACAACGCTTACAGAAGGTGAAGCAGTATTCGGAACTACTACGGAGAGGTCTGACGGCTGAACAATATTTGTTGAGAATCCAACGCCTGCTTCCAGCTGCGTTTCATAGCCGTTTACCTTGGTATCATCTTGCAGAAACCTGGAGTTTGAAAAAAGAACTCCGGGAGCAGGATATGGCATTTCTCTTTGTTCTTCTTCCCTTCTCTTCACTTCTTCACGCTGACGCTGAATGTGAGAGAGACGTTCCAAATCTTGATCGAATATGTTAGATCTGTAAATTTAAAATATATCAGTCAATATACAGGCAACTTGATACTTAGTGTGTCGAGAAATTGAATATTATTCAATTAATCAATAAAGTAAATAAAAATTGGATAGTTTGTATTTCTTGCGAATAAAACATAAATTTTAACTGCTAACCTCAGTAACCTCGCTTGCTGAAACTGGAATTCTCTCCTCTCAAGTTCGGCAGCAGGTTTGAGCTCTCCGGGCTTGGGTAAAATGCCAGGAACGACCGCTTTCTTTTTCACTCTGCCTAAAAGTTTCATGCGATCAGTCAAACTGATTCCTGTGGAACTCGGGCTAGCGCTGGAATAGTAAGTCTTTTTATAGCTGGGATTTTCTGCCAGGCTTCGCAGCACAGGACTAGCGGGTGAAAGCAGTTGAGCGGGAGACTTCCCTCCTCCATTCTCTTCATCTCCTGAACAAGGAGAAAGGGAACCGGGTGACATGTCCAAATTCAACTGGCTTTTTACCATCTCCAACTCCATCCTTAATCTTTCCAGTTCGTTTTTACACAATGGCTGCAAAGAGAGATTTATTTGCTGAAGCAGAGCAAGGCATTTGAAATTTATATTAATTCGATCATCTCTCCACACCATTACCTTCGATGGACTAGCATCTAAACCGACAGTAATGCTAGCCATTGTTCTTCTTGACATAGATGGAAACGGTTTCATTTTGACACTTTCATGCCTCATTCTATGTCCGTGACCATGCTGCTGCCTGTGCTGGTGGTGACTCAGTCTTCTTTTATGGTCAGAAGATTGCCCGTGTTGGCTTGGTCGGGATCTGAGGGAAATTTAATCAAAATATATATAACGTATATGCTTGAGAATAAGTCGAGGGAACTATAAACAATAGACAATTTTTATCGCTAAATATCTATACGCTCAATACGCGACTTTTTAAGAGATATCTCTTGCGTTGCTATCAATAAACAGTGAATATACAACGACGTGTTCTAAAGCACCTTAGGATATTCAAGATTTCATTCCTGAAAACCACTTCCAGACCTCGCACGGACTTATCAAAGTCTTTCACAAAAAGTGGTGGTCATATTATACATGATTGGAAATAGTATGTTCTCATGGTATTTACATATGTATAAAAGAAACCACCATACCACAATGGTAAAAAAAGAGAGTTAAAATTCAGGCTGGACTCGTATTGGAGTCGTCGTCCTATACTCACAATTGACTTGTACTAAAGTGTTGATTGTACTTGAGTTTGATCACAACCTTGTGTCATGTACACGTTTATTACCAATAATACTATTCAAAATTTGTTCATTCAGGTATTGTTTTCTGTACCCTAGGAGTCGATATCCACTCTACCTCATAGAGTTAGGTCTGCAAATATATACCATGAATATACAAACCTGGAATGATGATCATATTTTCCATGTGTGCTACTCTTTTTCATGAGGTGAGATTGACTGCTTTGCCTGTGAACTGCGGGATGCGTTGCAAGAGATACTGCACTCTTGGACATGTGATGCTTAGAATGCGATTTAGAAGAAGACGTTGATGAACTTGAAGCAGGGGAAGGAGTAGTGAATGTTGGTGTCTTTGTGCTGTTGGAAGGTGTGGTGACCGGTGTTGTATGAGAAGATCTGTGCGAAGCTGAACTGGTACCGCTCTGGGAGCCGGAAGGAGTTACGTTTTGAGCTGTGGTTGTGCTTTTTAGAAGCGGAGTTGGATCTTTACACAAAACAACAGGAGTTGAATTGGTGACTGGAGTTTCCCTGTCGCCGGTGCTGGGTGTCAATGGAGATTGCGTCCTCGACACTGTTTTTACGATAGGTGGTGGTTGTACTGTGTGGTTTACTGAAATTATCTCTTCTTTGACCGTTGCAATATCACATAATGTTATCAAATTTTTAATGCATGTCGAAATGTCAGAGTTTGTATCATCAGGTTTGTGCATTTGGCGAGGTTCAGTTAAGCAAATGTCTGTGTTATCGTTCGGGTTTGAAGTTATACTTTGATCATCTACCGAGGTACTTGGCTTGTCCGGAGGCCAAGGCTTTTGCAGGTCAAGATTCAGTGAAGGTTCACATTTTGCTTCTGTTTCAATTTGGTTGCTTTTGGAATCATCAAATACTTCACCTTCCTGTAAACCCTGTCGTTCTGTTTTAACAATCACAGATGCTACACAGTCCACTGTCTCCGATGTGGAAGATTCAGCTAATATCTTACTATCATCATCCAGTTCATCCACTACGATATTCACAGATTCGGATACTTTGTCTGTATCATCTTCATCTTGATGTTTTGACTCTGCATCATCCTCATTTTCTTCCTCCGACGAAGGCTGGCAGTCATCATCATCCACAGAGCTGATGACGCTTTGGCTCGGACCCCACATTGCTTGTACTTTCTTCATTTGCCTTTTCTTATCTTTCTCCTGTTTCCTGAATATTTTTTTCCTATCAGATTCAAGTTTCTTTTCCATCTTCTGCATTTCTTTTCTATTTGCTTCCATCTGCTTTCGATATCCCTGTTTTGTATCGATCGCTACAGTTTTGGTCTCGACGGATGCTGCAGGATCTGTGGATGTCGGATCGTTGGACGCGGAAGGGTTTTCTGTTTGTGGTTTTTCAATATCGGGAATGTCTACTTCTCTCTCACAATTCATCACGCTCTCTTCTTCCACCACTGTTTCAATAACTTCGTCTTCGTTGCTGGTGACCTCCTCGTAAGAGTCCATGACAATTTCCTCCTCCACGGTCATTTCTTCTTCCAAAACCTCTTCGCACTTGACTTCCAATACAGAACCGATTTCGACTTCCTCCTCGGCAGGCTTGCAATCAAAGCTGTTTGCCTGAAAAGTTGGCATAGGAGTAACCGTCTCTTGTGACTTGGTACTAACTGGTTTTGAAGCAAGTAGTTTCGACTTAGCTTTTTCAGCCAGTTCTTTGAGTACAACATCCGCGACTTCCTCTGCATCTTTCACGTCAAGGTTTTCTGAATCCAGTTTAGAAAGAAGTTCTTGCAGGCGTTTCTTCTCTCTTTCGAGATCGAGCAAGTTTCCTTTGCTGTCACGGGCTGCTTGTGTCTTGTTGGATTTCGACACATCCTCACCGATAGCCTCCGAAGCAGCTTGAAGAGGAACTTTAGGAAGTCGTCTGGGCAGCAAAGATTTAGCTGAAGCTATAGTCACGTCTGGATAATCAATCGAGACCGAGGTGGGTTGGATGTCCTTTTCTTCCAGTTCTGGTGGTATGGACTCATCTACTTCAACTTCCCATCTTGATATTCGTTTTTTAACGGAACAAACATCTTCTTGTGAGGGCATAGTTTTATTATTGATTTTTTGTTCATCATCTGCACCTAGCGTTTCTATTTTTACACCTTTATCTTCTAGGATCAAAGTCATTGGCAGTGTCACGGCCTGAGTAGAGATTTTCGCTCTTATATCTCGCGGACTATCTGCTCCAGAATCGTCTTCTTCCTGCAGAAACATCTGGCGAGCAATGGACATTGGCGCTTCATGTTTAAGATGATGGTGACCGCCTTTGGATTTCGTTAGGTTGCTTTCCGTAACGGAAGATTTTCTTTCTCGTTTCGGAGCAAAGTTCAAAGAATCTTAAAAGTGAAACGATATATTTAAAGCTTTGTACTACCGATTTCTGCATGACAGTTTATTTCCATTAATCCGCACAATAAGGAAAGTAGGGAATGAAGGTAGATATGTACCACATGCCTGACATAAATCATAAATTGAAGAGAATCGGTTTTGCAGAATGCAGTTTGCATTTGCTATCTCAAAATTACTTTTTTCAGTTTTTCCAGAAATAAGTGGTTAATTGTTCTGCATCTATTGATGATATTATATCAGGAATTTAAACCAAAACTGGTTCATAGTTGTTCGAGACAATACCAAGTACTCCATGTATGACCTGCGATTGTTACTGGGGAATGAAGAAAAACTATTTAACAGCTTGGAAATCTCTTGATGAATATTTATGCCGCTATTGACTTTACATCACTTTCTTGTTTGCTCATCGATGCGCATTGATACTGGGTTACTACTGGGAGGTAAGTAGGCTTGGTTTACCTTTGCTTACGGTATTACAACAAGTTCTATGATGACTTTGCTTATTTACTCAATTATTTTATACCACATAGTTCACACGGGTCATTCTTGGTCATCGGGTCATCTACAGTTTCGAGACACTTCTCTTGAATTAGGTTGAGGCCCATGAGCTTTAGTTCCTATTTTGATGCTTACAAACTAAGGAGGACAATAATCGGTAAGAGATTCCTCGTAATGGGGAGTGAATGTACTTTGTGTTAAATGTCATTATGCAGAACTATACACTAAGAGACACATACCATCATCTTGCATATCCAGAGAATGACGTCTTTTCACAGGCAAGTATCTTCTATCATCCACATCTTCAATATTTTCCCTTGATATCTTACCAGAGGATCTCTCATCCTTGACCCTCGGGCTAGAAAGATATTCTTGTTCCTTTCTCAGCGAGCGTTGCCTTTCAGCATCATCTTTGGTCCATTCCGGATTCTTTTTCTTGGGGTTGTACCGCTGTTCTGGACCAGAGCCAGGTGAATACTCCCGTTTAATGAGCTTCGCGGCATTGGAACCACCAGATCTCTGCCTGGTAGCAGGATCCTGGTGAACTCTGTGACTCGAGGAAACAGGAAGCGGCGAACGGGATCTGTTGGATTTTCCCTCTTCGATGTCATCCACGCTTCTCGAGGGGCCATGACGATCGCCAAATTCATGCCTAGATAATTTTTCTCTGTGAACCAAAGATCCCCCGGATTTAGAGGCACGCACCGTTTGGTGTTTTCTGTAATCAAAATCTTTCGTACCACCCTCTCTTTCGAGAGTTACCGGGGAGTGAACCCTTTTTATAAGAGATGATTTACTGTGTTTAGCGGAATGTTTCGAAGACCCAGAGGAAGACCGATCGTCCGGACATACGGTATCCGCATGACGGTCTTCCGCCTTACGGTAATCCTTGTCTCTAGGTTTATTTCTGTCTCTGTGCTCTAAATCGGGATGTATTTTTTTCTCGGTTTTTGTCCTGTCTTTTTCAGCCTTTTTCACGCCCGCTTTCACCACAGAAGAAGAGACGGTCGGTTGTTTGATGATCACTTCACCGATTGAATCCTGATTTTCATCTCTGGTGGGAGTTCCGCTTCGACTTCTATTGCCGGAATAAGATTCGGAATATTCGGGAGAACGTGTAGACTGCCATGCAGCACCCTGCACATTATCTCTGCCGTGCCGCCGTGAGTAAATTTCACGGTCACTTCCGGCTTCGGAACTGCGGCAGCCCTGGACTGCGGGATGATGCCTGCGTTTAGGCGAGGAGTCCATACTATCTCTGGGAGAATCCGACACAACCTTACTCCTGACACGACCTTTATTTGGCTTCTCTCGAAACTCGACAATTCTCTCATCACCCGCTCGAATCGTAGCTATCACTTTCTCTTCGGAGTCGACTTTAGGCGATAGGTTTTCTCGCATGTCAACATCCCCGCTTCTTGGGGCATATCTGGTGCCGGAGTGAGATGAAGATGTCTTGCTCTCCACTGAGTTCCTTCTGTTTTGAAGATATTCAGTTTGAGATTCTGGTGATCGTGTGCCACTGTGGCCTCTTCTGCGGAACCCAGACGGATCTACATGGAGTCTATCAGAACTTGCGTGTTCTGGTTCTCTGTGTCTTGAAGCAGATCCTGGAGATATACTGCGACTCCTCCTGCTAAGATATCTAGAATGCGTTGGGGAAGAATAAGCTGACCGTGAATAATGAGAATATGCTTCGATCGGTCTATTAACAACTCTGTCACGTTCCACTTCTCTCCCCCTATCTCCTTCTCTACCTCTGTCTCGGTCTCTTGAACCTCTATGATGATATGTATCTGGATAAGAACCACCGGCCACTCCTGAAGCTTTTCTGACATAGGGTCTATGTTCCCTTCTGATGTCATAATCCTTCGGTCTGTAATCGTGATCAAAATGCGCGGCTGGCGTTGGTCTTCTCTCTGGGTAATTCGAATCGTAATCCCAAGCAGGGGGCGACTGATCCCTGTGATAATCGGAACGTTCAAAATTTTCCTCATAAATTCGTTTGCTGTGTCTACCGTGTGACGATGCTTCGGAGGGATGCAAATATCTCTCTCTGCTTCGACCACGCCACTGTCTTCGATACGACGGCTCTGTTGCAACGTATGGTCCACTCGGTATGTCAGTATAAGTCAATGGGACATGCTCATCATAATATGGTCGAATATCTGGCGGAGGTCGCGTGAAATGATGATTCGAAGATCCGTTCACTGGAGGAAGCGTGTTGCTTAACACGTTCGGATTGGGCATGGAAGAAGTGGGTGATGGAGGTGGCTGTAAGAGTTGTCTGATATTCTCTAATCCTTGGATGCTTTGGCCAGAACTCTGCATATGTTTCAGAAAAATGTCAATGAGTTCGTTGCTGGCATAGTCCATCTTCAACCTGCTTCCGTTCAATTTCCTGGCCCTCATTTTAGCCATGGTGGTCTGCGCGTCTTCGTACCGAGCATAGAAAACCAGAGCTCTGCCCCGGTTTCTGTCTATTACGACGTGCTTCACAAGACCATATCTGTATAGTGCAAAGAGTATAATTACATGGTTGCGATATCATTTTTAATCATTCTATGAAAAGTTAACGTCTGATATATCTCACTCTACCTGAGAGATACACTGTTTATGCAAAAACGTACCTTTGAAAACAAGATGCCAAGTAGTTTTCAGTAAAACTGTCAGTTACACCGTCGACCCATAAGCACGAAGAGATGACTGTCTTACCGAATCCAAGCTATAAGAAATGGAATTTCAGAAACTTAAAATAGATGCTATTGGTACATAGGTACAAATAACAATGAAGACAATAAAAATGAATTACCATACTCAATCACATCACATACAAAATAACTGCCTACCTTCAGTGTGTGTACATAGGTACAAATAACAATGAAGACAATAAAAATGAATTACCATACTTAATCACATCACATACAAAATAACTGCCTACCTTCAGTGTGTTCCGCCCCAGTTTTTCACCATCCATTTTGGTTATGGCACGGACAACACCAGCAATGTCGGTGTACTGGAGAAAGGCGTATTGCGGAACGTTGTGTTGTTTTTTAATCTCAATTGCCTGCGAAAATATAAATCCATTTGGTATTTCAGAAACTCTTAGATAGCGAAAATACACAAAGCAAATACTAACCACTATTTCTCCAAAACGCACGAAGATGTTCTGTATGTCACTATAGCCAACAGTCTTATCTAAGTTGCCGACGAAGAGCGTTCTAGAAGCGCGAGGGTGGAATTCATCTATGATTCCTCCGCATTCTTCCAGTTCTTGGCCACTTACTACGTAAAGAAAAAAAAGGGAGGATTATCACTTTCCTGTATTTAGAAATAACCAGATAATATCAATATGTGTCTGGCAGTTTGTGAATAACTCCATCGTATCTGCCTATTTTATCATCAATAATCTGAATTCCCACCTTCGCCTTCGTATATGCTTGCTTCAATAGCAGCACCGAACAGCAATTTGCTTTTTGCGTGGCTAATGGCTTTGTTAGCCTCCGCAGCAGTCCGAAACAAGACCAAAGCGTATCGCTCGGCACCGTCTCCTCGTATGACGACCGACTTTACCTTTCCATACTTTTTGAATTCGTGGAAGATGCCGTCTCTGAGACTGGTTACTGGGTGAAAATAAAAAAGTCAAAAAATTTACAACCAAGTAATGCAAGTTGTTCCAGCCTTTCTGCATCGCACATCTCGATTATACAATCAAATGCAAAGGCCTATTAGGATTGTGCTATAAATAGACATCTACCATAAATGAATCTTGGTCATTCTATCTTGCACGAGTGACTTGTTTTATTTAAATCAACCATTTTTTCTCCGTGGAACTATACAGCTTAGCTCTATGGACTGTATTCTAAAAGAAACCCATCATTGTTGACACCTCTTCAACACGATTTAAGTGGCTCAATCCTTTTCAAAAAAGTAGTTAGAATGCTAACATCGCACTCCATTCAGTAGTTGAATAATGCTAGTAGGATATATAGTATTACAAGTATCTTTTGTGCGGAACACTATAAAAAACAGGATGTGGTAGGTTCACAAACTTATATTTGCTGACATTATTTTGTCGGATACATTTTTACATAATAATTTTCAGTTGCCTGCATTTCTAAATTAGTGAAAAATAGTGAAGTCATTCCTGATTACAATTCTAAATAAAAATAGTACCACCATTTCTATTTTACATTGTAGCCTACTACGAATCTAACACTTCAACGTGCTACCGTTTCATAAGAAAAGGTGATGATATTAACAATCTATGAAAGCTATTCAATAAAGGGTGAAAGCTCTTGACAAGCTGAATACTCGAGGGAGAGGTCATCAAAGTTCCATTTCAATACAAAGTGTGTTTGGTTTTATTTTTTTCAAATGAAAAAGTAAAAGGGGAGAGCGAGAGAATTCCCCCAGAGTAGAAGAAGGTTACTGTTCACATCACATGACTGAATATTTGAAAAGATCGCTTTCTTCTAATTACAGACTGTTCCTATTTTTGTCTACACTCCCTCTTATACTTTCTTCCAATTGTGTAATTCAGTAACATGAGGCTAGCAAGCTAAAAGCATGATAGAAACTGGTGAGGTGAATAATTGTATAGCAGGTTATGTAACAGTTCCAACATGCCCACTTTCCTCCCCCGCTCATACATGAACAGGAAAGAACAATTGCTATCGAAGGAACGAATGAACAGTGAATGAATACCATATTTGTGCAGTACGAAGTTGCAAAATAGCTATGAAAGTCTGTATGCTGCAAATTACATGGTATTCAATTTCATTCAGCAATTTTGATTGAGCTAGTTCATCCGCAAAAAGGACTAGAGTTGCGCAATCGAAGCTGAATTTAAAAATGCTTCCAACTCTGACGATTGTATGTGTATATACCATTTGATAATGTTACTTTTGAATGTCACCTATTGAAATGTGGGTATAGCCCACCAAAAAAAGAGAAAGTACCATAGTACCTCCATGCTTGGCGGCTAACAATATGCCAATAACGTTATTTTATTTACTGTCAAACCGTATTTCACGAAAAAGAAATTGACAACATGTAGATTTCCATTCTCAAGACAAGAAACACAATGGGCATAATCGACGGGACTGGGAAATCGCAAGGCCAGAGCCAGAGTCAGAATTTTTACAGGCTCTGCAAAGCTGGTTAGGACTATTCTACATATAAAACTACAAAATAGCAGACATCTTAGTTGCTGAATAACTTAGCACTAACATGTGTGACCATTAACGGTCAAGAAAACTAGGTCTTCACACATGAATATTTAATTACGTTGACGCATTAAATTTTCATGTTGTGATAGACGAAAAACGGACATAATCAGCTGAACAACGAACACATGTCGACAATAATCAGAGAATGGGAATATTATGCAATGATGTACTAGATCGAGTAATGATATACACTGATAGTATTTCGCCTTCATTCGGTGAGGAAACAATAACATACGTTATCAATGTTCTATTAGAAGAGCTTCCCTCATTGTTTTGCTTAGTATTAAAGACAGTAAAAAAAACACAAGCTCTAATCTGTCTATAACATCTTAAACATAGAAATAAGAAATTACCTGTTGGTCTTGTCGGTAACTTTTTTATACACATCGCAACCAACTTTTTATGGTTTGGTCCACCTTCCGTTTCATAGCTTGACTCCGAACTAAAATGTGTGAATAAAATGGCTTCAATGAAGGCCTGTATAACATATTTATATTGTGACATACATCCTAGAAACTACGAACCTGGAAGAATTTGAGCTGTGACTCCGAGACGTATTCGTCGATGATGACGAAGCAGTGGAGGATGAGGAGGAGCTTCTAACGCTTCCACTTGTACTTCCAGATCTTGTGCCACTGGTAGTGGAACCGTCAGTTGAACTAGTGATAGCTTTCTGTTTCTTAGCGCTAGTTGCCGCTATAAAGAATTGAATAATAGGAATAAAGAGTGCATTTTCTGTGTGAATTCAACGAACAACATACAAATAATAACGTACGAGAACTCATAGGACTTTGTGAAATTCTCGTGTGGCTAGAGGATTTCTTTTTGTGTTTGACAGTTGGTGACCTGCCTCGTTCTTTAGTTTTCTTTTTACCTTTGACATAATATAAGATCATTCAACAACCGAGCTCTCTTATTCAAGGAAGTCACTAACCAAACATCTTCTATCTCTAACCTCTCACATCAATCTGAGGAATTAAGACTTTTCAAAAATATTTATGACTATATTGTATGATGCATTCCAGTCATCATAGAAGCATGCATGTAATGCAAAATATTGGGGAGTAAAAATAGTCTGTTATTTTGACCTGGGTAATGTGCTACTGTATTTGAAATAAAATTCCCAAGGAAGCGTATATGTATTTATTTGGAAATACCTTTCTTAACGGATCCACCGGGTTTCGAATCTTCCGCAATCTTTCTCGATTTTTTCTTTGAGATTTTACCAGAAGTCGATTCGGCTTTGTGTCTTTTACTGAAATGAACGAGTAATTGAGTCTTATTGCTAAGTCAATCTGGTACAGAACTATGATAATTACAAGTATTACAAAAATGTCATTCAGCCGTGTTAGCCAGCAGTAAATATTGATTGATTAATATTAATGTAGCAAACCATTGTGCAAAATCTTCAACTCAATTTTGATTACCTTGCAGGTTCGCTTTTCGCATCAGCAGAAACATGTGTACCGATTTTCTCTTTTTCAGCTCCTTCGCTTGAACGACCTTTGCTCCGGTCGCTGTCATAGCTATCGCCTCGTCCCTCCACAAGTTCAAAACGTTTGTCAAGAACCGAAGGCCTGTCTTTGATATATCTTTCCCCATAACCATCTTTATCCTCTATCGCCCTGAAGAGAATATCATTACAATTATCATGTTGCTCAAAGCAAAAGGAGATAGGGTGTTATAACTAAAATCTAATGGATTATGAATTGAAGTATCTTCTGCACACTACACATAGCAAGGGTGTTCAATTGAAATAAAATTGAAGTTCTTGTAACAATATTCAGACAAACTCACAAACATTATAGAATAAACTGCAGTATCGTAAATTGCTACCTAAATCAAAAGAACTGGAGAAGTGTAGAAAAGGTCGAATTGGTTCCAGATTTAGTTCACTTCGAAATTACCGGTAGTATGACTATTCTTACAATGCTATAATTCGAATAACTACATCAACTACTCCAAAACTCCTTCACCCGTTTCCATGGACTCTGTGTGAAGCCATGTAACATGCACATAGACATTGTCTAGATACATTATTGCATACAAACATTTTCATTTTCAAAATTCATCGACAAATTTATCAAGATTATTTACATTGGTGTATTGTATGTATGCCATAGTATAGTATAGTATGTAAAAAGTAAGCCATAGGTTGAAGCCTCACATACAATATCAACCAACCAAGCAAACGTCAAAATGAAAAACCGCATCTCAATTCGTGAAAGAATATTCTCTTCATACATAAAACTAGATAACACAAAAGAAACCTTATAAATACAGAACACTATAAATATCCCCTCTTTCACAAACGCGAATGAATTTCGGTCTGTGCAAATTTAAAGCCAACAGTAGCAAGGTACATTTTTGAAGTTGATGTTGCGATTTCATTGTACTAGATCTGTATTAAACTCTCGTTCCATTTCTATTGAAAACGCATGGAAACAATGGCAGTTATTTTATTCGGTATATAAAATACAGAGGAATATATCAGGATGTCAGTGTAATGCATTCACATATGTAACTTCCAGGCTGTGAGGAAATGCCCATTCCTTGGCAATAATCAGACCAAACCTCCTCTGAGTAAGGCTAGTAGAACTGGAACATTCAATTACCAAACAACATCCTCTTGGTTTGTGATTGTGAATCAGTCATATTTTTTAGACAGAAAATGAGTTCGGAGATACTTTCTACTACACAACAAATGAAATCTAATACCACGTTTTAGGCAAGAAATGCTTTGCTAAAAATATTTTCTTTTCTTGGTGGGCTATTTGCAACTATTTGAACATGCGCACAACTTAAGAACATGGAGTGAAAGTGGCGGTTAGCGTGCGAAAAGTTTTGGTTTGTTTCCGTCACACACATTGTATAACTCTGACTTCTGGATGTATATAAAGAGAAGTTTAAGGAATAGGTTTGGTGCACAACTGTGAATTAGCATACTCTGATGACACATAAAACGATGGTATATTGTACATGGAACACGCCGTAACTCTTGTTACACTGATCACAGTACACAACTGCTAAAGACGGCATTATTCGAGGTATTATTGCATTTTCAACGTCGAAAGATGAACAGCCCATGCACCAAATAGAGATAAATGTCCCCATGTTCTGATGCATGGTGGGTGTATAGGGAGAGCTTAGAATCTTGAGCCCACTTTTTGCATAACCTTGAGTATGCGTGCCTAAATATGCAAATAGTGTTGTTCAGAATTAATATATATTTGAATAATACGGTAATTATGGCCAAACTACATTTTAATATGTAATGTGGTGACTGTATTCCATTACAAATCATCGAATATCGTGATTGCTAGCACGAATCGTTGTCCATAATTACCGTAATTCTGAGGTGATTTGTTTACCTAGTGTAATTTAACAGTAGTGACTACCATCCTACTTGCGTGTATTGCGTTTAGAGTGTACGGTTGGTTTATACATTAGAACTCTCGTGAATGGAACCAACGATAGGCTAGAATTGATCAATACAAGCTGGTACTGAACATAACAGCAATCGCAACTCGCAGACAAGAAGCTCAACTAGACACGAGAAAAGAAGAAAAAATACCGTCCTGAATCGACATCGTTAAAATGCCCATTCAGTTGCGATTGACCCACTTTAAATGCAGTTCAAAATACGTAGTTTCAAATGAATAAGCACTGCTGCATGAACGACAATTTTTTTTCCTCGTAGTGATAACCGTACGGCCATATTTTACTCGCTTTATTTACGCGACGACTTCGCAGTGTGACTTGTGGTTACGTGCATCTTGGCACTCGGTAGCTCGCATAAAGAAATCGATTCGAAGCTGTAAAAAACGATCGGTATCCGACACAGGAAACATTTCGACAACGCGACGACTATGGTAGGTCGATTACACCAAGTAAATCATTGACATGCGCCAATGGGGAAAACGGAACGGTTGATTTTGCAAGGCGTGGCAGAATATATTGTCAACGTGTTCGTAGCGCGCTCTTCCGATAGTCCCATGCCAAAACACATTTACTGTAGCCAACTAAGTATTATTTGCTAGTAAACACGAATGATGTTCTACTAGCTGACAACATAATATATTATGAGTAACCCACAGGCGGCGTGTAAATCTAAGCTTGGTGCAGTATGTGCTGCGCACTGCCTTGCTACATTCATGATTCATGGGTAATAGCCACTTTCAAATAAACAGCACCCAAATAGTAATGGTAGCAGAAAATATCTACTTTTCGCAGGCATCTTCAAAGAAGTTTGCTTAATTGTATGAAATCAAGTGCTGCATATCGTATTTCAGTATAGCCTGGATGCCATATGCTTGTTTCGGACATATGTCTTGCTACAGGAGTAATGATATGGTTTGCTCCCATTCAATTCAGAATATTACTACTACTAGTGTAAAATATGCTTAAACTAATCCATCATAAAAAATTAAGTCAATCTACTTTTAATTACAACAATTTATTAAAACATAAATTCTCACAAAATTTTACATTAAAACTAAATAATTTCAAATAAAATTGGTAAGATTATCCTACAACATTAAAATCAAATATTGTGGAAAATCACCATTTGTAGGAGAGCACACAATCCTAGAGATTTCTGCCACCGAGCAATCTTCAGCATCCATCCTTCAGTTCTTCTCAGTTACATATATTTGCACATATCTCGATAAAAACTTATCTAGTCTAATGAGAATGTGCAAGTCGGTCAGCACACAGTACATTACCATTTCTTTCGTTTCATCTCTTCAACGGCCCCTCTGCTTAATATGTGCCATACCACTTGAGGGATTCAGTTGCTGATTGCATTACCGGTGTAAAGAAAAATTCCATTTCGTATATCCATCCAAGTGTTTCGAAACCGGTAAGATCCATGAATCTAGTAATATCCAGGTTGGCAAATGCTGCCGCTACTAAGTATCCATTGCTTGTTGTACACACAAATGAATCTTGATTTTCGAACTGATCTCTAACGACAGTCGCAAAACGACACAGAACACGTCAAGCAATACCTAATCGCCGCAGTACTAAATCCACGGGGTGTAATCCGAGAGGTTTATGTGTTACGAAAATATACTCCATAAAAGTCTGACGCTTTACAATAAAAGATATGAAATCATAACTCTGCCACGACACAGAATTGGGTATCGCTCTACAAGCTAACCCAGTCGCCTGTTAAAATGGTTACAATCATAAGCACACACAGAGTACAACAAACTTCTAACTTGAAAATATGGATAATAACTTTTGAAGCTTACCCGTCTCTGTGGCCTTCATAGCGACGGTTTCCGTGAGGCGGGTTTGTGCGGTGACCGGAAGTGTGTGAGTGTCTTTGGCTTGCTAAAAAGTAAAACATAAATTAGGACCAGGAATATCTATTACGAGCGGAGCTATTATATAAACACCTTCTTCAGCATTTCTTCCAGTTTGCTGGCTGCTGGATCCGCTTGCTCGGGACGTAGGATCAAAATAATTAGTCACTAGCTGTCTATCACCAATTACATTAGCTGCGGCTTTAGCCTTTTGTGCAGATCTTATGTCCATGAACGCAACGCAGGCGGAAATCCCATTTTCTGAACTACGTTTCGGCAGAAATCGAACTTTATCGATCTTACCATACCTGGTTGTAAGTAGCATGCGGGTTATTAGAAAATTGTGTACAACTTAATAGAAAACATCCTTTTGATATGCATGTTTTAACCACCTTTTAAAATGCTCGGCTATGCGTTCTTCTCGTATGCTTTCCGGCAAATTTCCTATCCATAGATGTCGGGTTTCCCGCATTTTTCTTCATTTAAAACGTGACATTTGAAACAGCATTTGGAGAAAATAGAGGGGTTCATACTAGTATTGAACTACATTAGATTAGTAACCAGGTATCTTCTCAGTATTTCTGAAACGTAAACCTAATTTAAAATACCATTGCTTGGCGAATTTCACGTTACAATACTTGGGCAACCAATTGAGTTACGATTGTGTACGGTTCAGGTAAGAGGTGAAGTTACTGCTGTATCTAAAGTACAGCAATATGGCACTTACAGTACAGGCCATAACACCTAACGAAATTAAGGAGGTCTATTACAGATCAATACCACTAAAGAGCTGAAAAATTGAACACTAAAAAACCCTGCACCACCCTCTCTTACAGTCACTTTAAAAAATGTCGGGAGATAAAAAATAAGCTGCAGCTTCTTCAGCAAATTATACATATCGACAACCCTTCCTCGTTTCACAAACGTACAAGCAAAAGCTAAAATCGATCGAAAAGACAGATAGGCAGCAATCATTTTCAACCGTGAGGTACCACGGCGGCGTATACATATTACCTTTTTCTCGTAGCAGCAAGGTTCTCTCGGGACATTTTTTCTCGAACCGTACGCCTTTTTCCTTCAGTGTTTTTATTTTTAAAAAGAGTGGAGGCTTATCATAAGATAAATAAATAATTAATCCTCGATCGCCTCAAGCGAGATACAACACTGTGATAATGATATCCAACGATTGCCTTATGTCCGCTGCGTAACAATTTAGTGAGACAGCGCATCCATTTCGTACTGTTTATTTCCGTAGCAGAAATGAGAATTACACCTCTAGTGGTAATCGCTAAGCGTTGGCATTACACATTTATGGCTCTGAATAGACAGAAGGTCTTGTGTACTGGCGTTACCCGAACAGAATAGGGGGTTTCACACGTCCTCATTTACTGTACATGTCCTCCTTATTAGTCTGGAATTCTAAGTCCGCGAATTTTGAGGGGAGATCGAAACTGGGTAATTTCCGTTTATACGTTACCGAGACGACGTGCACACATAGAATGAGAAATACGTGTTTTACCCTCCAAGCATCGATTTATGTTATTGTTTGTTCCTACTTTTGGTTTATTTCACAAACAGGAAGCGCAATATTCACTTCACGTTTTTCCCTTTATGGTGGTAAAAAATGCATTGATTCATTTTCCGCACATTTTTGCTGCGATTCTGCATCAAGAACGGCAACATTCGGATGTACTGAGTTTAGTTTTCTATTTTATGAAGTATCCTGCTACCTTGGTCATCACTGGTTTTATTGAATCTCAGTCACATCAACAATGTACACTGTTCAATCCAGGTTTCTTTGTTGCTGCTGGTATCCTGGTTAGGCTTTTTCAAAAATTTAACTTTCACAAGACGTCATAAAATTTAATATGAACAGACAACCACAAAACACCACGTTTATACAACAACAAGAACCTGGAATATAACAAATACATTTTGTATTAGGCGATGAACGAATATATATATATAAATTCTATCTAATTCTACTGTGTAACGAATAATTGTAATATGTGTAAGCAAAACTAAAAATACATCTCAACTACCCAAAATACTGTCGATAGCTTGATACCAATCAAACGCATTGTTGAAGCGCGAATAACAAAGGAAATATTATAAATGAAAATATTTGGATGAAGTAATATATCACAACTTATATATAAATAATATTTTCAATTTATGGCTGCATTTATTAAATGTACATCTACGGGATATGAACATACAACACAGTACAGGTCTGGGTCACATAGGTCCGTATAAGTGAAGATCACATCTCTGGAGTAGTGCATGTACATAATTATAGATATAATATATTTTATATATATATATTTAATGAATACTTATATCACCTCAAACTGTTTTGCTCACTACAGAATAATAAAGCATAAATACAAACATGGCTCAATTACCATAGGGGAATGTTTCTCCGGGATATTTATTGCTATGTTCACGTGTACTGTAAAAACAATTGTTGTACTAAGGCATTACAGATATATTTAATCAACCTGCATTTGATCACCTGTTTGGTCAGGATTTAAAGCTAAGTAATAAAAATATCTGAATACTTAAACAGTTAAGGTCGTAAGGTAAAGGTCAGTAAATAAACACCGCATTACTAAAATAAAAAGATAGAAACAAGAAAACAGAACTGGCTCAAGAGCATTGATACCCTTTTCGATATTTTAATGTTTGTAAATCAAACCTAAATTTCTCTTAGGCAAGACGCAAACCACAAACTTGAACCAATAGTTTCAACATAGGGAAATATGGTAACGAAATGAACAGTAGCAAGCAAATTCATAATCTTTGTTGTAGGAGGAAGTAAAAAAAAGTGCATATCAAAGGAAATGAGTTACTCGGGAAAAACAAACGTGGATTATGAGCTATTACAGCGACATTGTGGAAGAGTATGGATAGATTGGACCCAGGAGCTGGTTATATAAAGGCGATTGTCTGTAGCTGAAGTACAATGCAGGAAATGGCGGTGTCTATTTTGTTAGCCAGTAAAGTGACTTTACCAGTATAGATGTACTGTATAGAAAAATATACTGTTGCAGCAATAGTATTCTTGTGTTGAATTTTGACTGTGGCTATCTGCTAAATCTGGGAGGTAAATATGGCAAAGCTAATTCTTTGAAGTTGAGTAAAACTTATCAATGTGTCCAATCTTTTACCATCTTTTACCTCGGGGCAGCGTGTTATATAATTTTTCTACAGTTATTTATGAGGAAATTAAAATTGTTACAAACCAACCCTATCATAACTACCAAAGTAATACACATATCTAGAGCTCTACTGCATTCTTCATCTAATACATATTTTGTTCAATTTGATAATCCACAACATACTGACCCATACTAATCCATACTGTACATTCTCACACAAAATACTCACTTACACTGCCAGAAAACCAACTTTCAAATTACAATTGGCCGATCATGGCATCAAAATTATCACCGCTGTCAGGGCTGGAAACTGTTGTGGGACGGTGAGTGACATTGTCTATTAAAACGGTGAGATTTTGCGGCTGATATGGACTATTCATGCCTCTGTGGTGATTATTATTTGCATTCGGAGCGTTACTGCTTTCTTCGACTAAATTTCCAGCAATCGGCGGAGGAACACCATCGCTGCCAAACGTTGTGTGCGATGTCGATGTTGGAATGATTCCTTTGTTGACCGAGACTATCGCTTCGATTTTATTCGCATTTCCGTTCGCCGCATCACTGATGGGAACTTCGCCGAAAGACAAGTTATCTTCATTCAAGATAAATTCACTGTCACTATCCTGCTGGGTCTATACAAGAAAAATTATTCGAATTTAATTTGAAGATTTTTTTCTCAAATTTGAATATATGTGAAGCTAGGGTAGGGCAAGCATACTGTCATTTAATGTATTTCACGCAATTAAAAAGATTATTCGTTCCTACTGTAGTACAGTACACCCGCAAGTTATGTGCACAAATTTGCCACAGATTATTGTGTATTATAAATGTGCAGTGTTGTATGGTTAACAACTGCAACCTACTTTATTATGGAAGTCTACTGGTAGAATAAAAGTGTATGCATATACAATGTGAACATCAAACTGAAAACTGTAATAGCTTGGTTAATGAGCATGACGTTTCACAAACCTGATATGCATTTTGTGTTGTCATGCAATTTGCAAATGGTCTGCAGCACTGTGGAAGAGTGGAAGTAAGTGGAGGACCAGCATTGGTTAAAAAAGGTTTTAAATAGCTGTAGAAAACTGAAGTTAAGGAACCATTATATTTTCAAGGCGTAAAACACACATTACCGTTCTACGAATAAGAATTAAAAATCTACACCTTTATACCTACTTATACGATGCCTAAGGTAAATAGATAATATATCACCACACATACCATGGATTAGGTTGAATAATTGTAGCTGTATCTTGCGCTAGATAATGATGATTAAATAATTATGTGGTAGATTTTCAACACAAGTAAACATTTTTCCTTCTCTGAAGCAATGCCACCAACTCTCCTGAAAGTTTCACTAGTCACCAGAATGAGACGTACACCCAATGAATCATGGAATTTTGTATACAATCGGGCGCGATTCACACATTATTCATATACTAATTCTTAAATCACGATTTTTCACCGTGTTGGTTGTTTATAAATTTATTTTGATTCTCATAACGATCAGTATAATTATTAACATGTGAAATTAGACAAGGCATTCCTTTGGGTGTTTGAATGAACCAGGTGTGGATATGAATGCTGCAATTTGTATAAGAAAGCATGCACATGGCCGATGCCAAACGATCTCACTGAAGAAAATTGGCAATGTCTCACAAATTCCTGTTTTCAAAAGCTGACAACCCTGATCGAGGCATATTATAAAAATATGGGTTTCCTCAGCTTTACGAAAATATTGTGTTCATGGAAATTACCAAGTCACTCGAATTTTTGTAAATCCGGAGCATCATTGGCGACTGTTTTAATTAAAATGTCCCTAATGTGACACAAGTTTTTTCCTGATCGTTTCTTAAGTTATTATCTTTTCGTAAATCTGAAAAATTCCCTTCATAAGAAACTAATTACTGTGTTCAATTCAAAGGATACTATTTATCGAACTTATACCAGTGCTTAAACATCCAAGCACTGTCTTTATACTTCTGCCACACTCCGTTTCCAGAAGTTGTTGTACTGATGGCGTCGGATTCCGTTGACTGAAAGGAGAAAAGAGAATACGTTAGAACAAACACAGTTAACGATACTATGAATCGGTTTAGTGAGATTTTAGCAGGCACAATTATTCAGATATGAATTAGAACACGTAGGAGTTATGTTTCATAACTCGGTTGTGAAAGTTACACAGAAACATGCAAGCAAAACACTGCAAACCTTGATCGCAAGTCACAAGAGAAAATTAACCAAGTGGAACTTGCTTTTCACAAACTTACCATATTTTTGTCACACCCACTCACGCCATATCTCAAGCGTGTCTGATAACTATGTCAGTATCGGTGCGTAAATAGATGTCAATTAAAGTGACATACACGAATTATTGACATTATTTTCAATCAAAAATCAAAATGTAAAATTTCATAAAAGGTTGTACAATTATGGAAAAAAATACTAGATCATATTGCGGCCATGAATGCTTCTAGAAATGGAAAATTACAGTGGGTTTTTCATTCCCAGGATAACCAAACTCTACAGTACACTCAGTCATTAAAAAAATTATCTTATCCAATATACATTGGAGTATCAAGCAATCATTTGGCTTGTGTAGTTCAGGCATGCCATTACTCAGGTTGGCATTAAAACGGTGGTTTTATATGTTATTTCATACAAAATATATCCATACAATTGGCTCATATTCTACACTAGCTCCTGCGTAGGGCTGCTTGGCCTGCATTATTTTTTAGTATGCATCTGGACAGGCAGGCAGAATTTGTTTCAAGTCAAATTTAGCGGACGTGCCCGTTGTCAAACAAAGGAAAACGATGTTAGAGCGACCCTAAGTAGGATTTCATCCACTCCATATCCGGGTTTTCTTTGTTCATGCATTATTCTGAAAGTCATCGGCCGTTTATGTGACTTGGTTTTCCCCTGTTAATTCGAATTCATGGAGAATTTGTATGGGCAAATTTCCCAGAAACAACAGCAGTTAATTTGTCTGACCGCTGAATCACAATTGTATCAGAGCTATGCAATAAAAAAATTCATACCAATCAAATATTGGGTCGACAGCAATCACACAGATATACATTGGCCAAGAACAATTTATAAGCAACTCGGCCTTATCAGGTTTCAAGCTTAGACATTAATTTCATTTTTTGAACGCAACCCGTTAGGAACTTGAAGGGAATACTGGTGAATAGCTTGCTTTAATACCAATCAAAAAATCGTACCGATTCAAAATTCAATATACAATGCGGTTCCGCCTATTCACAATCTAAGCTAATACTGTACTGTATGAGGTAATACTATTTCGCCTGCTATTGTATTGCGTCTTTAATGTAATTGTGTCACAATTCAATTGAGAGATTGTAACACTGTAAAAGGAGTAGAGGTAGATTATATTCACACAGATATAGTTGCCAGCAGCAAATTATTAGTATTAGTGTGAAATTAATCAAAAAAGTGTTTAATGGCTGCGATGAGGACCCGAATTGGAAAAAAAATATGACCATGACAATTCAGCATCGAAAATTTCCATTTAAAGCTTTTCTAATCATCATCTTGATTAATCACATAGGTTAAAGCAATTCAATCGTATTATCTTTTTTAATTCTCGAAGGCTGATGCCTTGAAATCAGCACAGTAACATACAGATACCGTTCAAGCAAGCGATTAACAAGATGAAGAATGGTGTGGCAATTGTCAGACATACTACAATCTACAAGAGTCACGGCATGAAGATTGAAAAGCACATGCATTCAAACTGCAGAGCAGAACATGCCCAGTTACGAACTCACATTGTCAGAACCTTCGACCGTAGGACAGCCGTGGTACACAACATCGCCTCCCTGTAAGGCGAACAAACTCTTGTATAGAAGTGTGCAAAACTTTGTGCCTTTTGACACATAACAACCATGCAACACCAACATCATATTAGTTCCGAATGACACATCGTTGCAAAGGTTAGTTAGTCAGCTTTAAAAAATCGCTCAAGTACGAAGCGACTAATAATTACATCCTCATACCTGTCTGTTAGCGGGAGAAGGACCGTCATGTTCATCCGGTGCATCAGGGTCAACTCCGACCCTGGTAAAATGAGAAAGATACTTTACATGTGTGGTCAGAAACTAGAGGACTAGCTAGCTCATTTTTATATACTGTGCTGGTATTGGGGAAATGGGGAAATACAATACAGATTCTAATACCAAACGGGTGGTCTAGACCAGTGTTCTTCAACCTTTTAACACCCGCGTCCCGGCGAAGATAGGAGAAATATTTCGCGGTCCGGCATCAGCCAGAAATAAGAACCAATGTAGATAGAATTTTATTGTCTGCGGACCACCGGTTGAAGACCACTGTTCTATACTTCACCACTTCCTCTATATACGGGGATTCGTTCAACAAGTTTTGAGGGTTAGAACTATTTTTCTCCTATATCTCATTAAGTTTGTATGAAATAATACAGAAACTGTAGCTCATGGGCCTCAACTTAAAGCACAGTGTTTTTATACTGTATATGACCAAGAATGAACCACGTAAAGTATTTTTTTGAAACATAATGAATAAATAACCAAAATAACCACAAAAATTAGTTTAAACCCGTACTTTACCGCAAGCAAAGGCGATTAAGCCATTTCAGGAACGTGAATTCACCCGTGAATCGAGGAAGCGGTAAAATTATAGAATTCTACTTCGTATCAATAATATTGAATCCTGATCTACAATTGCTAATTCCAAGATCGATTTAGCCAAGTCTATAATATTAATTTATTTTATATAACTAGACTCGAACAAAAGTTATGTAGCTCTTCTATCAGAAAACATATTTTAAAAATTGTTGTGATACATCATTTCAAGTACTGGAATAATGCTAATGGGCATGGGCATGGAAAAAATGTAAATTTTGAGGAAATATGAATTACTCACTTGATGTTTAACCAAGTCAGCATCTGAGTAGTACTCCCACCTAGAAGCCACACTGTGACGAAGACTATGAGCAGCGTAGTTGTAAACATGATTTGTTTGGTTGTGGTATCTGTTTCCCTGATGGCTAATGCGAAAGCGATGGCTCCTCGAAGACCTGCGAAGAAATAAATACGGTTATAATGTTAAATGTTGAGATAACATTACCATGCTTTGTGCACAAAGTTCCATTGCGTGGTACATTAATGTTAAATTTCATGTACATTTACATACACAGTTAGTCATAGCAGTTGAGTCACATTTTGATAATATGCTTTCATCTTGCATAAGGCACAATGTGTATATTTCCGAATTAGAAAGCGCAGCTCCCACTGCATTGGGACACACTTCTCATATTGACTCGACTGTTTAACTTGCTGTATATTTCCAATTCCAATTTAATCATTTGGAAGAAAATAAAAGCAATTTTCAATAAGCTCCTCTCCCTTCAGTCCAGCCTAATATAGCCTAAAACTGAATATATCAGGATATCAAGTTTCAAGTCAAATGGAAGGAATAGAAAATAATAATTCCTGCTTTTCAGGGTTCCCCTCTCAAAATCAAACATAGGTTAAGAATTGGCTGGGGAAGTGAAGTGCATAAGCCTACTAAATTCAGTCATCCGATTAAAAGCTTTGAAGTAAATAGAAAATAACAAGAGCGCTTAGCTAAACTTAACATGTTCCAAACCCATCCTTGTGGTTCAAGAATCCCTCTTGATGAAAATCACTACAAGTCATTAAGAATTTGCACCAGTATTATCAGTGCCATTCATTCATTGCATTCATTTCCCGTTTCCGTTCCCACATCTACATTAACCATTGTTCAACATTCCTTATCATTAAAACACGAATTGATACCGGTATTTACTTCTGGCTGTTGAGGAAAACAATAAATCTACACCAAGCAAAGTATTAAAGCTTTTCAAAGTATATGTGTAATAACAATCTATCGATAAAACACTTCACTACTGCACTGGTATTATCGATGATTTTTTAACAAACCTGAAAACATCATCATGTGTTGAATATTTGATGATATCTTTCTTCTTCTTGCGAGATTGAGCAAAAAACAAAGCGGGTAGATGTTGCATGCTCGTGATATTATCAAGGCAAGCTGAAGTGGAAAAGTTAGGGAATTTTTTTCACGAAAAAGAATTGTCATGAACTAGTAGTATATGAAGTAAAAACGAAAAAAGGTATTGATAAAACTGCTACTGTTATACGAGATACATCAACAAAAAAAATTATCTTACTGGATTAAACACATACCATTAAAGAACAAAAAATATTTACCTATCCTTTTCGGCTAACAGTAGATGCATAAGTATACTAAATTTGAAGTCAATGTAAAAACAAATAGGAGTATATATTATAAAGTGTCTCCTCTATTGTGAATAAAAGTTTAGGTGATATGATATAACACATTTGCAAAAGGATACGAATGCTCCGACAATGAAAATCGGCATCCACTGGTGATTTGGAAAGGTGAACATCGCCACACCCATGTAACTGAAGATGAAGTTCTCTGCGAGAAAATTCAGCAGTTCGAATAGTTGCCGCGTACGTAATTTCGACTCGACAGATAAATTGTTGTATGTGTAGTGAGCCTGTAAGCATTGATATGTCATTTGAAAAATAGACAAATACTTCTAGAGTCTGTATATCTTTTTTTTACCATAATTCAGGCCAGGGATTGCTAATGCTAGGGTTTCCACCTACGGCTGTCCACCGTTAATGTTACAATTTCAACCACAAGCTCCATCATATATAAGATATGTTATGTCGAAGCTAATTCGAGGATGAGTTACTAAAGAATATAGCAAGTACAGATTTCCTGCATGTTGGCCGAGCGCAGATAAAGTGGAGCTGTTCTACGAAAAGTCAAGGGTATAGGAGGAATATAGTAGTTTTATAAGTGCATTCGATTAACAGAAGAGTTCACAAATTTTTTCTTCGGGCCAGGAAAAAACGGCATTCGAAACAGAGCTTTGCAAGGAATTTTAAGTCTCTCAGGAGTGATTGATATTCACAACAGCAGAGAAAAACGAAAGGAAGTGCATTACAGGAAACAATACGACGCTTCACTGGTTATATCACTAGATACTACAAAGTAAAACTATGTATAAACAACAAATGCAACAACGATGCTCGCATGCAATTATAGTTATTTGCTTGGATTCTTTTTGAACCTATATCACTGAAAAGCATTTCATATTTCAGAATATTTTTATATTTGCATGTATAAACTGGGACTGCTTGGGTATGTCTGAATATGATATCCAATAATACCATCAGAAAAATAAGATATCAGTCTTCTCCAGCTACATAGTCGCTTTTTGTTCAAAAGGTTACAGTACATAGCGGGTTTTGTATAAAAACAAAACATGGAATTTGCGAAACACTGTCCTAGGTTAAAAACCAACGACGATTCACTCCTTTCCAAAAACTTTCGGATTTTGGAGGTTTTCGCCAAAAATATTCTCAACTGTACTACACAACACGATGAGGCGTATTCAGAAAGTCCTGCCTAATCAATAAGATCAATAAATTCACAGCACTTGTGAATGAGAGCCATTTGCCTTCCCAGATTTTAAAATCAAGTAATAAATTATTGAAAAATGACATACCTGAGTTATGCCACAAAACAGGACCGCGACAATGCCGGTGAATCCGACCGCCTCAGCAAGCAAGAAGGCTGACCAAGACATGAGAAAGAAGACGGAGGTTTCCATGACCGGGAACTGCCTTATCTTGGTGAACTTAAAAACGTGAGAAAGGAAGGAAAAAGTTAAGGGTAATTTGTCAGTATAGTTCAGTATAAATTTCACTTAAGAAAGTCTGTACTATATCTCAGGGGATGTCATATGGCAAGTTAGGGAAGTATGTGTAATAGTGTAATAATTCAACGAATCATTTAATATCCTATTATTCCCAACATATCATATTTACCATGTACATTTAATTATCGTCTATTTATCAATCATCACTCCCTTCTAATATTTTCGAATATGCCATTATAACCAACATGTTTAAAAGGATATCAGAGCTGTGATGAATGACATAGCGCAGCCAATCACGAATGATCCGAGGAAAATTCCAATAAAAGTGCCGAGAGATTCGAAAAAGGCACCAGAATCAAACACTGATGCTGATGTTCCTGTTGTGACCATTGCTATTTTATATTTGTTGATGGAACTGTAAAAAAGAATAGATTATTATGATATTGCTATCTTCTAAAATACTGTCAAACACATTGCATAGGATGGCAAACGTTCACCATGATACCAGATACTACACATAAAAATAAGTCGACTTCGGTGTGAGAACTGGTTTGACGGATTGTTTAATGTCTAGAATTATATGACGTATAATAACAGGAAGCAGCGTGGCCTTTGTTCCCAAAAATGCACTGAAATCATTGCGAAAAGTAGCCCGAAAATGCATTGATTTTGAAATAATGTAATTTTTATTGCCAAATTACATTTGCCCAGTGAATATTACACCGCCTGTTTTTGCAATCGAACATATAAAAATGGGCAGAAAAATAATAAAATACTATTAATTTCTCTTCCTGCTTTTATAAAAAAAATGCACTCTCAAAATCCGAAACAATGATGAAAAGTAGCACACAATTGAAGGTTGACCTAACAGCACTGACAAGAAGTGTGGTTAAATTGTATTAAAAACTACCATAAATGTTAAAACAAGTTAAAAATCATTATGTTGTTTAGGTAAGAAACCAGCATAAAGCATAATAATAATGATTTTAGGGCTGACTGAGTTTTGGCCTCAAATTTTATCTCGTCCCATACTGAAATTCAAGGGATAAACACTGTTATCAAGGCAATGGCACTTACGTGACAAGAATGAGTGCCACCGCATCATTGAGGACGCTTTCGCCGAAGAGCAAAGCGTCCAGGTTTACATCGACTCGAAGTTCCTTGAAAACCGCTAAGACTGTGACAGGATCGGTTGCAGAAACTATAGCACCAAACAACAGACAATCGACAAACTGGAAGTCGAATGTTTGAGTCGGATGGGCTATAATCATGAGCTTGACAAAACCGTATGTGATACCTCTGAATGCAAACAAAAACAGAAAGTAGTGGATACATTCTGAAATGGATCTGATTTATCCAATTCCCCCTTCTATCCGTACTTTTAAAAGTTCCCAAAGATGCTTTTCTCCGGTTCATTTTTCAACAAACAGGCAATATTTTTATCAATAACATTATGGTACTCTTAAATGACAAAAATAAAATTCCAGCACACTATAATATTTCTACTTAAGACTCGATTTTCCTTTTTTCTCAACCATTGTGTCAGCCTAGTCTAATACTTCCATAAACTTAACAAAGATGGAGAAATTCAACATACCCAACGACCATTGTTGATATTGAGGTCCCGATAAAAGCAAACGCTAGAATGGAGCCAATGTTACGGAAAAAATGACGCTGAAAGAGAGTTTTGCAGATGACAACTAAATGCAACATTTAAACAGAGAATAAAATTCAGTTACTGCTTCTTTGCAATTACCTTTTTTAAACTATATCCTGCATGAAAGATGATGGGTGGCAATAAAACATTGAAAAATATTTCCGGATCAAATGTAACCTGAAGAAGTTGGAATTGTAAATGTGTTATATGTTTATAATATTGATAGCTGATTCACAGCATTACCTTCTGCAATTCAATTTCAGATGAACGAGAAGCTTTATCTTTCACTGTACAAGAATAGTTGCCTCCTTGGATTGTTAAGAACAATTCACTCGAATTACTGGTCCCGTTGGCCTTTAAACAGTCCAATATTCTGCCTTCTGTTGGATCCAAGTCTCCATCATGATTCAAGTACCGTGCCAGTGCACCAATAACCAAACCTGATAGAAATAGATCGCGCTATATAAATAATTAAATAACTGAAGAGAAATTTTGAATTTTACACTAATGGTCAAACCTCGAATTTTATATTATTAATATGTAAACTAGGTTATGAATCTTTTTTTATTGTTATAAGCAAACGATTTGCTGTGTATAAATAGGTTCAACTATCATTGACGTCTTTCACGTCTCATTATTATTATTCCCTTCCTCTCCTAAAGAAATTATAAAATATGCATTACAATATTATAGACGAGATTGCGAAAAGGGAAATAAATATAGCATTATTGTTGAGCTTTTAAATCTCACTAGGCAAGGTTACTTATAATTTGTTGGAGGCAAAGTATATCTGTATGAATGCTTTCTACCTCTACTACCTATATTTTTTTGGATCGATTTTTTTCAGATATCTAAATAGGTTAAACTAACATCGAATCCCGAAGAAATCATGAAATAATGGGTGTTACCATGACACATTCCTACCTTGAATTAATCAACACTCACCATAAACGATCGCCAATCCAGTTTCATGAACGAATCTAATACTTTTAAATTTAAACGCAAACGTGGTCACAATGGTTAGCATAAGCAATGCAATGAAGATCAGTAAGTTTGCAGAGTCTGTTTTGTGATCTTTGACTACATCGAGATTCCTTGCTGGAGTTGTTTCTGCAGCTCTTCCTTTCTCCAAGCAGCAGAAAAAGGTGATTACCACGAGCCAGAGTACACAGACATTGGAGAAAATATTTGATGTCTTTCGAATTATCTTGTGAGGAGTGGTTATTGTCATGTTGATTGCAGAGTATGTTATGAACTCATAAAGGTAGATAAATCTAAGAAAATATTACGCTCTGCAAGTAATAGATAGTAATCAAGGAACACTATGTATATAAAACTTATATATAATAGAGCTTGTGTCTAAACATGTTGCATATTAATTATATTATACATCATTGCATTCAGAGAAAATCAACTCTCCAAACCTAGTTCCTAATAAAACTTGCTAGCCAAGAAATTAATAATGCAAATTCCTTAATATATTGGTGGAACCGAATACTTTTTATAAATCATTCAAGTCTGTCATCCTGAGATGGTCAGGTATTACTCTCACAACATGAATAATGCCTTATGATATCACAATAAAACATAGAATAAATTAGTTGCCTCATGGTATAAGATGTAGTTCATTACACTATTAAATATTAACTGCAAAGGGGTTTCTTTGGGATGCACAAATAGAAAGAGTCACCAAAACAAAGAAACTGTGTAAACTAATCGACTGAACTATTTTTTTCGTATTTCAGTGAGTTTACCGCTCTTACCGCCCCTGTTTACTTCAAATCATTGCTTTGCAAAAGATTAACGAGTTTTGCAACTTGACAAAGCGACTTGGTAGTCTGAAGACTTGCTCCTCCCTTAAGTGCTACTCACCTTTGCATATACGCTTCGTCACAATAACGAAAGTGCAGAAGTTACAATTACAGCTATTAAGCCAAGCGCTTGTGGTTATTTTTTTTACAAACAAGGAGATCAGTCATGCGACAAGCTCGAGGGAATGACGATATCGTTGGACCGATAGATGGCGTTGAAACGAAATAAAGCTTAAGATTATGGACTTATGGACTTATGGAAAAGGAGCATTTATTTAAAGACTTTGGTAGTACGATATCGGTGTCACTGGCGTTACAGTTATATTACCTAACCCTACGTAAACAAAAGTTGTGAAATCGATATTCAGTTTGTGGTTGCGTGTACGTTGTATTATCAGGGGAGAAGGAATTTATATAGATTTTAGTCATAGCATAACCTCTAGGGTCCGTCAATGACGATAGGTTAGTAAGATCGAATAAATTGCCAAATTGACTAGAAAGAAAATGATTGTTAATCTTCAACATATGTACCATTTACCTATTTTCTAATAAAGTAGTATCACTACTATTATATTTTCAGGAGTCGTCGTCTGCAATTGCCCGTTCAATAATTTCTACATCATTAGCAGAGATTCGATTCCGTACCCGCCTGTCCCTGCTATCTATGGACGTATATCGAGAACAGGTAGACATAAAGACAAACTGAAAGGCTTACCCGGGTCGCTCTGCTAAACTAAATATAGGAGAGTGGGAAATTTACTCTGATACCAGAATAGTGCATGAACAAAGAAAACTCGGGTTTGGACACTCTGAAGGACCGAATAGACTCGAATCTTATTTAGAATCACTCTAATTCACTATAGTGTACAAAATAAAATCCCAGCAGCCCTCTGCAGGAGCTAGCTGCAAGTTACTAATACTAGAGGCTAGTACTACATAATCAGCAAAATTGTACTCCGTAAAATCAATAGAAATTGAAAGGAAAAGGTAATGCGGTATATCAGTGGTCGGCAAACTTTTATTACGACAGTCCAAACCCTCTCTTCACTAATAATTGGGGGCCCAGCATTACATGTGAAACATACCACAATAGCTATTACTATATAACTGACAACTGTAAAAGTGAAACATAGGTAAGTTGTACGATGCAATAGCTTCCTATTTACTAGTCTATCAGTGCGATTTGTGAAATTGCTTGCAGTCATCTGTATTAAAATCGGGAATAAAGTTAGCTGTTGCAGCAACAAGTAAGTTTCTTGATTACATGATATAATATTTGGCCCCCTATAATTGCTAAAAGGCCCTAAATTGGGCCGCGACCAACAGTTTGCCAATCGGTGGTAGCTGTAGCTCTCTCCTGCCATCTAACAGAAATATGTACTGGAAGAAGAGACGAGAAAAAATGGGGATAATAATAATAAATATAAGCCTTACTTCCTATTAGCTGCAGACTGCAATTTGATCGTGCTATTCAATAAAGGGCTAACAGCTGATGATTGGATTCGTCTAAAAATAAAGTAAAATTCATAATTATGATTATTTGGCAGAAGTAAAAGCCAAAGATACGAAACAAAGCAATTAATTGTTATCAGAGAATAGTTATCTTACAGTCATCCGCTTATTATCAGTCGTTGATGACTTGACGTTATAAATAAATGATCGATGATTAAAGGCTGTGAAAGCATTTCAAGAATTGACAGGCGAACATAAAAAGTGAAAGTTAATATTATTAATTAGCTTTTGAACGAATAGAAGGGTGTGTAATAACGAATAATAGTGAACAAATATGGAAGTTGTAATTTTAATGACAGTTTTGATGACAATTGCGATTATACGAGAATATAGAGTCATATTTTATAATCTTGTTTAAGGTTCACAACGCTGTTCTATCTAGAGAAATAGATTTAAAAATCACATCAGCTGTATGAAAAACAGTTCAAAAGTGATGCTTTAAGACACAAGAATTGAACAAAAGAAATTTAACTCGTACATGGTTAAAGCATCACTAAAAATATGAATTCCAAACTTCAAGTTACGAAGAAAGATACAAAAATGAGGATTCGGGCCTTCCCGGTAAGCTTGATTTATTTTATGTTTTTATCACAAAACTTTGTCCCTCTGCATGTTCTTCATGTGTTGGATAGCACAAATTGTGACATCATAAACCAATCTTTTGTTGCCAGTAGGAATTTATAAGTACTGTGAATTAACTAAGTTTATCATCTGTATAGTAGAAAAGTGACAAGTGTGTTAAGTATATATTTTTTTGTAATAATGTGAACAGAAAAGTTCTTTCGGACTTTGCGAAATGTACCTAGTCGTCATTTATGATCATGGACTCTGACTTTAAGGTTTTTTTTAGTTTCCATGTGGGTATTTTCTCATTCTGTTGTTGCAAGACTTTCATAAAAAAATGACTGTATCACTGTATCGAATTGGTTCGCAGATGACAATGGATGAAAAGTATGTCGCAAACATTTGGGCTCTGCTGAAGAACGCCATCCAGGAAATTCAGAAGAAAAACAACGGTGGACTTAGCTTTGAGGAACTTTATAGGAACGCATACACCATGGTATTACATAAATATGGTGAAAAGCTCTATAACGGCCTGAAAGACGTCGTCACAGAACATTTGATGAACAAGGTGATACTTTTTTGTTATCTGAATTTTTTTTAAAGGGAGTGGTTGTACGGACATATATATACTGCTGTTGAGGCAGTGCATACTTGGCTCATATCCACTGTGACCCTGAATACTTTCATCCAAATCTCAATCACACAGTAAAACATACACATTTCTGGATCCGGTGTCACAGAAAAATACTTTTACTTTACTTGTGTACAGACTTACCAAAAATTGTCTCTTTCCATCTTTCATTGATTCTGAATAATTAAAATCTTTAAGGTCCAAGTCGATGTATTGGAAGCCTTGAACAATAATTTTCTCCAAACTTTAAACGCGTCGTGGAATGATCATCAAACCTCTATGGTAATGATTCGAGACATCCTTATGTATATGGTAAGTAAATCTGTGATTCCTAGTTTGGAATTAATCTTCTTACTCTCAACGCATTGATGACTGTTTTTATAGGATCGTGTTTATGTATCCCAAAACAGCGTGGATGGAGTTTTTAATCTTGGGCTAAAAATATTTCGCGATAAAGTTGTGCGGGAGCCACAGATCCGAGAACACCTTAAAGAAGTCTTGCTTGACCTAGTGGCGAGGGAAAGAAGAGGCGAATGTGTGGACAGGTAATACTCCCATTCAAAATCTGTTAAATCAAATTAACCATGCGATATATCATCATGCTATATAGCATCATGAATAATTTGCAATCCAAAATTCTCATCTCACAGACTGGCCGTGCGCAATGCCTGCGTTATGTTAATGACGCTGAGCATAAACGGTAGAGAAGTTTACGAAGAAGAATTTGAACGAGAGTTTCTTAAGCAGTCAGCTGAATTTTATCGAGTATGTAAATTTTTCTCAGCATTGGACGACGGATAGGATAGTGTGTATAGTAAATACCAATTGAGTTATTGTTTTTGAAGATGGAGAGTCAAAAGTTTCTTGCAGAAAACAGTGCCTCGGTTTACATCAAAAAGGTAGAATGCCGTATTAACGAAGAAGCGGAAAGGGCAAGGCATTATCTCGAACCTTCTACAGAACAAGAAATCATACAAGGTAATACAGTGCTCCATGAAGTATATTCCTGTGAATCTATAGAGTTTTGCGCAAGGGGTTGTTAGTTTACCGTTAATGCGATATGAAAATTTTAGTGTTGGAGCAAGAACTCATTCAAACTCACATGAAGACTATCGTTGAAATGGAGAATTCAGGAGCAGTTCATATGCTGATGCATGATAAAAAAGATGGTGTGCAAAATCCTCATTGAACCTCAATCCCGTAGTCGCTTTAATGAAACACTTGTTATTTTAGATCTGATGTGCATGTACAAGCTTTTCGCCAGAGTCTCTCAAGGACTTGAAACCCTGAGAGATTGTGTGAGCAAGTATCTCCGGGCTCAAGGCAAAGCTCTTGTGAGTGATGAAGAAGGGAAGTCGGCTGTAGATTTTATCCAGGTATGACACTGTAAACCAGTAGTACGTACAGCCAATGGAATCTTGTCAGATTTCAGTCTCCTCTAGGATTCGATTTCGTCCATTCAGTTATTTTTTCTTGCAGAACCTCTTGGATCTAAAAGATCGCTTTGACGGTTTTCATCGCATCTCTTTCAAAACAGATCCACTATTTAAAAAAATGATATGTTCCGACTTCGAATGGTTCATAAATTTGAACCTGAAGTCGCCGGAATACCTGTCTTTGTTCATTGATGACAAACTCAAAAAGGGCTTGAAGGGAGTAAGTCCGGTTTGATTGTTGTGAAATACGTTCAGAGTTCACAAATAACACAGCATAATCTTCCAATATCATTTTTCATCGCAGCTTTCTGAACAAGAAATTGAAGTGGTTCTCGATAAGACGATGGTCTTGTTCCGCTTCCTTCAGGAAAAGGATGTGTTTGAAAGATACTACAAGCAGCATCTCGCTCGTCGCTTGCTCGGAAACAAAAGCATTTCGGACGACTCCGAAAAGAATATGATCGCCAAGTTGAAGGTTTTGTTTTCGGCTCGGAACTATTAATATCTTGTGTGCATATGTGTTCATTTGGTTTTAACCACTTGTTTTTGCAGACTGAGTGTGGGTGTCAATTCACGTCAAAACTCGAAGGGATGTTTAAAGACATGCAGGTGTCTGCTTCGACTAATGATGAATTCAAAAGGCACATCCAAACATCAGGGGTAAGTCGAATGGTACAGAAATGTTCAATGCATTAGTACAACTCCTGATCATTTTGGACACAGACATCACTACAGGGAGTTGATCTGAACGTCCGGGTGTTAACTACAGGATACTGGCCGACACAGTCCTCGAACCCCAGCTGCAACATTCCCTCAGCTCCACGTCATGCTTTTGAAGTATTCCGTAGGTATGATCGAATACACAAGGAATTTTTAACCCTTTAACCCCTATCAGTTACTCCATGTTTTCCCCGGGATCCACCAGCTTGAGTCTCAGGGCTGATTGAACTGCTTCCATCCAATTAATCTAGAATCTCTGCCTAATAGTCGGATGTGAATATTGTACAGGTTTTATTTGGGCAAGCACAGTGGACGGCAACTGACTTTACAACATCAGATGGGAACCGCCGACCTTAACGCAACCTTTTACGGCTTGGCCAAAGTCAAGGCGTCTTCCAGCTCCGCGTCGGTATCGGAAAATAACGGAGAACCTTCAACGTCTAAATCCACTCCACACAGTCGTCGACACATCCTTCAAGTGACAACTTCGCAGATGGTCATTCTGCTTTTGTTTAATAACCGTGACAAATGGAATTTCGAAGTAAGGATTTCCATTCCATAACAATTTGTGCATATCGTATTATGCAGTCAGGCACTTCATTTGCGGATTTCATTGCAGGAGCTGCAACAGGAAACAGATATACCAGTCAAAGAGCTCACACGTGCTCTGCAGTCCTTAGCTTGTGGAAAACCTAATCAGAGAGTACTGCAAAAGGATCCAAAGGGAAAAGAAATAGAGAAAAGTCACTTATTTACAGTCAATGACGGTTTTACATCAAAGCTTCATCGAGTGAAGATACAAATGGGTATTTCTTCTATCTGTACTCTTGTCAACTATGATTCCAAGCCGTATTGCAGTGATTCATGTAACTTATTCCATCAGTGGCCGCTCGTCAAGGAGAGTCTGAACCTGAACGCAGGGAAACTCGAACCAAAGTAGACGAAGACAGGCGTCACGAAATAGAAGCAGCTATAGTCCGCATCATGAAGTCGAGAAAGGAAATGCAACACAGTCTTCTTGTTGCAGAGGTATGGACATTCAAATATTTAGTAAACAGTTACTTTTGGTGTAGTGTCTGCTTGACTTGACACTTGCATGTTTCAAAGGTTACCAGTCAGTTGAAGCACAGATTCTTACCAAGTCCGGTCATCACGAAGAAACGCATAGAAGGGCTCATTGAACGAGAGTACCTCGCAAGATCGTCGGCAGATCGGAAAGTGTACCACTATGTGGCTTGAGAAATAGAGCGATAGTCGTTAAATACATCTTGTTACTAAAATCATTTTAATGTGGAATTTAAGCATGCTCCGATATACGATGGTCTTTTGAATGTTGATGAGAATTTGGATTTTTTTTCGACTACACCTTCATTAATTGGCAATCTAGGGAATTGTTTGGTGATAGGTTTTTTTCTCTCGCTAATCCTGCTTTGTTTCGTCATCTCCCAAAACCCTTTTCGACGATGACCTCTAATGTAACGTGTCCTCTCTTTTCTTCTCGATATTTTTGTTCTTGTCCACGTCTCTATTTGTTTTCGTAATCTTCGTCTTGCTTGATATCACCTGACTCTCCTTTCCTTGCTTCGCTTCCGGCTGTGACCGGTTTCAATTCGGCTCTCTGTGGAGCATATGTTTAATACTGTATTCTTGTTTCATGGACGCTATATCAATAAAACAGGAATTTAATATCGTTTTCTGCATAGTGTGTGAGCAAATGGAAATTAAACAGGTCGTCACATCAAGAAATAAATATTCTTTCAAAGCAAATACTTGATTATTAACATTTTGCAATCCCTAATTTCTGTGTATGTGTTAATCACCCTGCTTTCCGTCGAACTAAGCGATCTTTCATCTGGAAGTCGAGTAGTCTGAGCGTTTGCAGAGAACAAAGGTAGTAAGGAAATTAGCAATAACGAAAAAAATCAGTAGGGATGTTATCATCGCCATAACGATAACAAAATGGCTGATACTTGTTCCGATGTCGAGCCATGAACCATAGTCCTGAATCTGTGAATACAAAACAAGCAATCGATAAGTAATTTGAACATTCACTGCATCTTGCTACTGTGTCTACTTGTTATTCAAGGTGTCTGTTAGGGGCGGCAAGTTCTGCTAGTAAATAATACCGTACTTACCATAAATACAAAATGAATCGCCATCACATCTGATATAACCATCACAATGCAGCACAGTGTTTGAAGAGGAGTCCTTGTAGCAAGGGCAACACCACAGAAAGAACTTGTCACCATAAGGTAAGGCAGGTGAATCTGACACGTAAGTTAACATGCTGTGAATCACATAACGATAACGCCTGCCATGACAGAAGTATAACTACTGTTATTCTCACCTTGTATGCCAACAATCCACCCATGATAAAAGGATTAAATACAGTGACGAAAGGTAACACTACTCTCACATCGAAACTATTGACGCTAGCGATATTTCCCACACCAAAAAACGTAACCACCAGGAAGAATATGAGGGTTATACTTCGACGTACATCGGACAGATGTGGCTGTCTGACCAAAGCAGACTCGTCGCCTGTAAGAAATATAACAAAAGTGATGTAGTAATTAACTATCTTTTCAATAATAGATATGAGGCAGAGTTAGGAAATTACAAACCTATTTTCAAATGAGAATGGCTGAAGTCTAACTCATTTAAAGTTGCATAGTGTCTTTTATCTTTTTCATCCCCTTTAACAGTATCGTACTCACAGTGAATCCAAATGTGCATCAAACCGCACAAGACGACACTGAACACAGCGTCATATGATAAACTGAGCAACATGTAAGCTGACAATTGCCAAGCATACAAGCTGACCAGACGATCCTTTAACCTGGTGCTGCTCGTCAACGGTGCTGTCCAACTGAGAGCCAATAGCAACCAGCTGATGACATGAAGGAGTACAGAAACCGTTCCGTACAAGAGGGATTGTTTGGAAGTGATGTACACCACTGACGTGGCAAAAATCGGGAGGAAAAACTGACTTACAAATGGTAAACTGATACGATTTTCGTTGGACCGCCCTTGTAGAAATATAGCAAAGCACAGACAGGTGGCCGACAATCCACCGAGGAGGACCAACCTCATATCCGGATCCCTACCGACGACAGGAAACAAAGGAAAAACTGCAAGAATCCAGCATGTCACTGTCCATAAAGTACTGACACGGCTATCATCGGAATGCCTCTGAAACTTGGGTAAAAAAGATAGAAACAACAATCCGAATGTCAGCAGCCATCGATGAAAGAAGCTGCCGATCATTATCCATATCGCGATCATTCCGGCAGCGACATACATGGATATACTCTTTGACAGCGACCCGTGCCCTTTGATCATGTACCAGATAGATTTAATCACGTACCAGTCTGTCACTACCGAGTACCAAACAGGCACTGGCAGGAGGCAGTAAACGTAATAAGTCCAGGGCGTTCTGAGCATGAGGAGAGTCGCGGATATTAAAACTGCGATGGTCGCGAATGTGAGAGGAACTAAAACCCTGATCGATGTGTTCCCTGCAGGAATCAACTTTTTTGCCTGACTGCAAACAACATGAATTTTCTTAACTCCCAGAAGAACTGTGACCATAATCCAGCCGATGAAACTCAACAAGACAGAAAAATAAAGGAAGACTCTGTCGTAAGTGTGGTAATAGCGGAGTCCTTTCAGCGATAACTCCAACAATTCCTTGCTTCTTAGTATCGCAGAAGCATATTCTCCATTTACTATTAAAGAACCGATCTCCACGTCCCTGCGTTCGACGTCGCTCGACAAAAGATCTTTGTAAGGACGGAAAAAAATATTGCTAGCATGTTTCTTGACTTCTCTCTTCTTTACAATGAATTGTTCAGCAATCTGCCTTGCATTCAGCCTGGCAAGAGTGGCCCTGTCTTTTGCGTCATATGACAGATAATTGACTGGTAAGGATCCGACAGAGTTCAGGGGATATGGGAGACCAAGCAATGCTGACATTAGAGCGGCTACATCAGCCTGGTCAACATCAAACCGATTTTCGGGTGACAAACTCCATGATCTTAATAAAATATATATGATATGATTGAATTAGAAGTTGATGTAAATTCGGTTGAATTCATCCTACCCTGTTGTTTCAAAGAAAATAGTAAGTTTAACTAGAGACAATATAGAGCAGTGGTACTACCCCTCTGGATATTTTTAACTCAGCCAAATCTCACTAAGGATATCAGAAAAAGGGGCGCTGAAAAAAAAGGTTTAGAACCACTGACGTAGAGTCTGCTACAATAACAATTACTTTCACAATCTCCAGTTTAGATATTGTTCCGTATGCTGCTAGTTATTGGAAACTTAGGGATAACAGAAAATCAGATAGTAGTTAAGCTCATGTTTAAGTTTTTGGTTTCATCTAAAGTCTTTTTTTTTCAGGGTACTAACCGTAATAATAAATGAGGTTCAATGGAATAGTCACATCTTGAAATTAATTTAACAAACTGCAATAACCTTGTCATTTCAACTTCACTCTCCGTGAAATTTTTAGATCTGTGAATGTTCCTGCTATCGTCTGTTTTTGGAGAATGTACTCCTGCACCCCAGGTAACAAGTGGAGTTAATGTTTCACTGAGATGCCCAGCACCATGAGATCCTACATAACAAACAGTAATATTTGTACACAGATGTTACACGAAATCGAAGAAATACAACACAAACTCTACCCCAGTTTGTCATTCCGTGATCTGCCGTAAAAACATATGCTGTTTTTTCATCGTTCTCATAGAAGTTATCCAAGAGTTCGACTGTCTTCTTTATTCCAGCGTCTACCAAGCCAATGTTTGCAATATATTCCCTGGAATTAATAAAAGTCTAAATATTTTATTTATCTCTGAACAACATAAATAAAACTGCAGTGTGAACAACTTGAAATGGAGCATTTGCATTGAAAAGTATTTACATCAGGCACAAAAATCCCTTATTATGTTAAGTAATGAATAATGAGGAATGTCCACACAGTAGTAAGTTTCAGTCATATCAATGACTAATCTAGAGGCATATTGATGACCTACTTAGATGCTGGATGGTGACTATGTCCGTTACTATCAATGCCAAGCAAGTGAAGAAAAAACACTATCTTGGTTTCCATGAGTTGAGCTCGCAGAGTCACGTTGGTTCTCGCGTTGCTGAAAAAATCCTGCACTGCATCAAACACCCATGTGTCAAGCTTGGAGGAGTCATCTCCTGCGAAGGATTCGGTGTCGCCATGGTAACAGTTGATATGAACATGAGAATGTGAAGAACCTTAAGGGCGAAAGCACATGAAAAAGTTAATTGTTAGTGCTTGAAAAATAATGAAAGATGCTTGATTACAGGTTAGGTTAGGGGAAAGGCTAAGAATGAAAATATGGCAGTTCAACTTGAATCATCCATGTCTTCAGGCTCCATACCTTATGGGTCCATAGGTAAATTTTTTAAACAAGGCAATCACTTTACCTTTGGCAAACATGGGCAGTATATCAGGACTGCCCCATGACCATGTCTCTTTGCTTTTATTGAAGACACTGTCAAATTCAACAGGATTTTCTTTCCAACCTCTCATAATCGCACTGACATCTTCGTAAAAGCCAGCTATCAAGGCGACGTGACCGGGTCGAGATTCGGTCGGTATATGGGTGTGCGACACGCCCCAAGTTCCTTTGTTCGACATAACATCTCTGAATGAATTATTCATACTTATCATATCATAAAATCAATCTCTTTAATTATCCACAAAACCTTATCGTACATTTATAGATACCAGTTCGGTAGTCCGGTCCTTCGTGTTAACTAACCGTTACCTTAATACTCAACAAAGCTACTGTTACGTAACCGGGACCGCACTAACAAGTTAGTAGAGCAGTATCCTAATTTATTCACCAAAATTAGTAAAGGTTAAAGTTTAATTTAATTCCATACACAGGAACACCTTGAAATAATAGGGTTGCTAGGATATTATCACCAGTACATGTCTGTATAAGAGGTAACTTCTAAGTCAATATTAGACGGAATACCTTATTTTACATACTTACCGTAAGTACGGTGCATTGAAACGGCCGTTTTCTTCTGGTTTGTAAAAAGAATCCGCCCGTAAACCGTCCGCGACAAACAAAACGAGTCTATTAGCAGCGGGTTTGAAGCTTTCATCGAGGCCGTAAGAGTTTACACCGAGAACCAATGGCGAAGTGAAATAAATATCGAAAATTGACCCGAATAAGACAACATGAACTATTACACTGCACACAACAAAATATGCGAACTTCATTGCAATATAGGGGTTGTTAGTTCCCTACCCTGGGTACATAGAATAATATAATCCACCGGGCAAAACACGTTTAAGGATGTTGATGTTTAAATCAAGCTGTTCGTTAGACATCGGTACGGCTCACCACAGTTTCTATTGTCCATAATGTAATGGGCTCACTTGCGGATTTATATTATAGATTTCCGGATCTATATCTTAGGTTATAAAAATTTTTCAAAAGTCAATGAGGTCTTAAAACTCATTGTTAAAAAATCCGTAGTCATTTCCGTGTATAGTATACGTTACCGAGACGACTTGCACACGCAAAATGGAACAGTTATGTGAATACTTCACAGAATACTTACAGAAACATCATTACTTGGCGAAAGCAGAAGAATAAACTTGAAATTAATGTACAATATTTTACTATGAAATCAAACGGTAAATAATATTGTGATTGTCTGAACTTGGCGTAGAAAATTGCCGGTATCCGCGTCAATAACGTTGGCGTAGCGTGCCAACTTAAATACGTACAAATTTTAATGAACTGAAATACAGCGGTTCCTCGTACTTCGCAATTAATCCGTCCGACGAATTGTTGTTCGAACTCTGAATTGTTCGAGATATGAATCAATTTTTGCTATCACAAATAATGGAAAGGGAATTAATCGGTTCCCAGTCCCCATTTCGATACATTTGAACAGCAAATACATATACAAACGTATTTTTCATTCTATCTGTGCAAATCGTCTCGGTCATCTATACACGGCAATTACAGAATCATATTTAGGCGGTGCAATTCCACTTAAATATTCCGGTTAAGTATTCAGGACACTTTGTGTTTTAGAACAAATGTAGTACTGTACAGTCATGTAAATCTGACCATATACTGCATACAATATCTTGGACAAATTCCTGAAAAAAAACATCTGAAGTACAAAGAATATAGTATACTATTCCACCACCAAGTGGCCAAACTTGAGAATCTCCACATAAATATGGAACACATTGCATATATCAAAAATCCATTTAAATGTGCACATTTTTTTTAATCTAAAAACAATTAGGAGTTTAATGGCGAACAATAATTAAGAGTTTGGCTAACAAAAATATTATCAGTAGTGCACTTGATAACCCATTGGCAATTCCAAAGTAGGCAATGGAATTCCCAATTTCAGCCCAAGAGCCAACATCTTTTACCTGCAAACAAGAATTTATTTTTAGAATACATCGGTAAAAGAGTTTCAATATTCTACCAGAGTAAGTAGGTAAAGAAATCAGTAGAGTTGAACAAAATGAAATGAATATTGAAAAAAGTGTTTAACTTTTGGATCAATTAAGTGTTATATACTACCATCTGCGTGTTCTAATATAAAGTTTATCTTGAACATTTGTGTCAGGATTAATTAATATCTTTCACTTATTCTTGCCGCGCACCCGTATCGCAAAAACTCGGGCTGGGCACTTTGGGAAGGTTGGAGAAAAAAATGCCTCAATAAACAGAGCATGGGACATATTACATTAGGCTAGGTATACAATTCTGAATGTTTTGATACGAGTATAATGTATGTGATAGCTAATACTCATGAAAAGAAAACATTAGATATGTTAAAATTACCCAGGGTGGATGTTGAATTGGTGTTTAAATTATGAATGTTAGTTATTATGGAAACGCTGAACTTGCATTTATTTATGTGTGACAAGTGTTCAAATGGTATTAATGATTATTTGTATACATGTGCAATTCAGAAAAGTTGTCTTCCAAGGCTTTTCATGCTATATCTACAACATTAGGTGGTGTAGTTTTTATCATCTGTAATAAATAATATTAAAAAAAAAATGATGACAAGAGTGGTTCTATCTGAAAAAATTAGCATAAAAGCATCTGTTCACAGGATTCATCCACTTCAGCAATGAGCAAATATTACAATATATCAATAAATAATCTTAACAATAACAATAATTACCTTAAACAACCAGTGAATGGTGACAACATCCATAGAAATCACTATCATGCACCAGTACAGTAATACATGGACGCCAGTGACGATTGAAATTCCGCAAAGTGCAACTCCAATTACCATATAGTGCAAGAAAACCTAGATCAACAGATGAATTCAAAATGGAAATAAGTTCAGGACCATCAAACCTAGGAAGCCAGAAATAGAACATACCTTGTAGATCAGCATCACAGTCAATGTGGTGGAATCTGTGTACGGCAAAAAAGGAAGCTTCCTGCCCCTGAAATGATTCAAGCTCGGGATGCTGAGCAATCCAAAAAACGCTACTACAGCAAAGAAGAATCCGACGAGACTGCGACGAACGTCTGAGAGGCTGACTTCCCTTCTTGCATTTTCTTTATTATCTAAAGAGATATAAGGTAAAAAAAATTTAAATACATTCTGACAGCATACAGTACAAGGTGTGTACTGAATTGCTTTAAATATTGAGGTTGCATAATCGAGGACATTTCAGTTGTGGTCAAATGAGAAGGAAGCTTTGAACTCAATCCATCCAGTATATTTGAGGAACACGTTCCTCAAAATGTTGCACAACATTGAAATTTTCATTAACCTTCATATGAGAAGGAATGTAGAAAACATTGATTGGATACTGAATTGGATTGGATTGGGCATTTGTAAATTAATTATCAGAGCGGCCACCCTAATTGAAATGCAGAAAACACCATAAAATCCTTGATATTTGAAGTCCCCATATATGAATTATGGATATTCGATTTTACATAAATGCTAAAAGATGTGCAGTGTGCCAACAATGCTATTACTTTTATCAATTCAGATGGTGAGCTGAAAAAAGCTCTTTTTGCTGGTTAGGTAAAAAAAATTCAAAAATAGCTGCACTTACAATGCTTAGATTGCGAAGGGAGATTTGGGAAGTTGTCTACAGTCACGATGGCACTGTCTTGCTCCAATAGAAACCACGTGTAAAGAAGAGTGCAAAAATTGACAAAAAACAAAACGTCAAAAGACTGACTGAGCAATACATAAACTGACATTTGCCAGGCATATACATTCAGTATACGTTCTGGAATAGAAGTTTGACTAAAATATGGAACGATCCAACTCAAAACAATAAAAAGGTAAGTGAAATGACGTGAAAATGCAGATGACTTGAAAAAACATAGCAAACCCATCGAAAATGGGACAAACATAGATACAATAGTTAAATGCGAATGAGGTTTCACAGTGACAGTTCTTTTCTGAAGTATAAAAATGCATAGGCATGCAACAGTTGCACAAATGGAACCAGAAAATACCTTCAATTTATCAGAGCTCTCGTATACTATCTCACTACGGAGAGGAAATGCAGCGATCGTGAAGCATAATATCATCCATGTGGTGCAAAGCACTTTATTTTTCCTACTTTCTGTGAAGTGTGGCATGATGGACAATGCTGCAAGTACATATGATATCACGGGACGACTATACATGCAGATCACGAAAACGTAGATCGATAACATTGAAAAAATAGCAAATAACGATCTTTTAAGTAGTTCCTGCTTGCTTGACAAGGTGAGGCTTGTGAAAAATTCAAAAACTGGGCGATAATATGACTTGACCATGCAACACGTTATGATAGGCGTCAAGGAATAAATGTAATATGACCATTGAACCTGGTAAAACATCAGAATCATGAATATGAGGATTAGTACACAGCCAACACCAAGCATTGATTTTTTCGCTGGAGTCTGGTGTGATCTTCCGACCATCATCTGTCCGTTAGTTAGTATGAAACAAGCAAGTACAATCAGCCATCCAACAAACGAAACACCAACACACATGTAGATGAAAGATCTGTGGTAAACTTGATAATATCTTAAGCCACAAACAGATGAACCGAAAAGAGTACGACTCTTTCCGACAGCTTCTTCATACTTTTCGTTTTTTATAAGTCCTTCTACGGCCTGTATTTTTTCTTCGACCGCATCTTTGTCAAGTCCGTCAAAATGCCATAGATACATATGTACCACATGTTCACGAACATAGTCTAGCTGAGTAAGCATCGTCTGTGCCATTTGCTTAGCCCTGCACAGCGCTATCTCTGCCAAAGTGTGAGCGTGGCCTGAGAGGTATTGCATCGGCAAAGCCCCAACAGAACTTGTTGGGAAAGGCACTCCGACCAATGCTGCCATCAAAGCTGAAAGTTCAATCTGGCTGATGTCAACACGTGTAGTGTCATCCAAGCCCCAGTTTCTGGCAAGTAAATAGGAAAAAATAAATCTTTCAAAATTCCCATGATCACTGTAAACCCTCATAGGCTTATGTTGATGCTGTATAATACTTCATGGTAAAGGGTTTTAATGGGAAAAGTAGTAGCTTGTAAATTTTACCATTAACATGCATGGAAATGTGGTGCAACTGAAGAGAGTACTCCTCTTTTGCATAGAGCAAGGAAAGAGTTGAAAATCACTATCTCAGCTGGTTAATATCTACGTTTTATTCAAAGCAGACAGGAGTCTTGTGACACATCATTTGGGTGCAGCTGGAAGTTATCTATACAAACTGCAATAATTGATTACAAAAAAATAAAGCGTACTTTGTCAATAAACTTTCTTCTGGACTAAGTTTGTATTCCTCAGTATTGGTTTGAAAGGGTTCATTGATGGCGCTTCTTATTCCAGAACCCCAAGCAACAATAGGTGTGCGAATTTCACTCGGACTGGAACCTCCATGTCCACCTGTATAATAAAACTAGTTACTGTGGGCAATGATGTGCAACTGCTTCGAGTAGTATAACAGACTTCAGATGAACTGAGATTAAAGCCAAATTTCAAACCATACATTACAATTATTGTTTGAAATATTGTACAGGCTTTCAGATCGATATCAATCGTGAATGACGTTATCGTAGTTCTGCAATTTACCTAGTCAATAGTAAATCAATTCATTCAACCATTTTCCTTCAAAAAAGTATACTACTTGACTCCATGATAATCTTTTTTGAAAAGAAGCCCATTACATGGCTGACACCTTGATGTAGAAAAACATTGAGATACGAGAATTCAGAACGGAGCACGCTCTGTTCAACGCTAGCAAAATAGCCAAGCAAATATCTGGACGTCATAGTTGGGGTGTGAATTATACATGGGTACGTATTATATTCGGAAAACTGTGGCAAGTCTTGATCATGTCATATGTTAGATCCAGATGCATCCCACAATGAGGCATTAACAAAGAAAACCCAGCTCCGATCTCCCTTCAGATTCAGAACGGAATGAATCCTACTGAGGAATGCTCTAATTGTCCACGCTGGATATATATCCAGAACAGGTTTTCGATTCAAAACTTACCTAGGCTGGTATTGAATATTCTACTGAACATTCCACTGTGATATAGCATTTAGATGTCACAATACCTTCATCCGTCATTCCATGATCGGCTGTAAAAATGTAAGCTGTCTTGCCATCATTGTCATAAAATTGATTGAACACTTCTACGAGCTGACGAATTCCTTTGTCAACAACTTCTATGTTATCGAGATATTCACTAAAACGCAAATGATGAAGGTGTCAGTATATATAAATAATCAGCAATTAACAATATCGGTCGCTAATATCAACACTTACATCGCATTGCTATCATACAAGTGGCCATTACTATCAATACCCGCTAAATGCAAGAAAAATATTATTTTGTTTTCATGTAATTTCTCTCTGAGAACGGCATCATTGTGGGCTCTTGCAAAGAAAGCTTTCACCTGGTCATACACCCAAACGTCCAACTGGGATAAAGGATGTTGATCATAATCGTGGCAATGAATATGAACATGCGAGGCAGCTGAATCTAGATAGAAGTCAATTGTGTAGAAGATATAGGAATAGATATCAAATCATGCGAGGATATTCATAGGCTGGGGGTAAATAAATATCGTACGTAAATTCCAGAGAATATTCAAATTAGTTTTACACATTTCCCATATATAAGTGAGTTTCTCGCTCTTCCTGCTTCTATAAGTACCTTTATTAAAGAACGGCAAAACGTCAGGAGCTCCCCATGCCCACGTTTCTCTACTTTGATTGAAAACGCTGTCAAATCCTACATAATTGTCCTTCCATAATTTCCATAACGAGGCCGGATCTTCAAAGAAACCACCGAGAATAGCTACATGATCGGGGCGGGATTCTGTAGGAGCACGTGTGAATGATATTCCCCAAGTGCCATTGTACAGGATGATGTCACTGTCAAGAAAAAGGTTTGAAAATTGTTCTTCATAGGATTGTGCAATACAGAGTCTAACATCATTGAGATTTCTATCTCATATATTTTAAATAACCGCTTTATCAAGTGGGTAGGATCAAATAACCTTCTTTGAAGCTAGCCTAGAGTTACCCAATGGATTCAGACACATACAGGGGTGGAGGTAAGATATTACCATCCACCATGCACATGTATTGATATATATGTTTCAATATATGGACTCATTCATTGCCCCGTGAAAGAAAGGCTTTTGTTTCATGCGAAGCATTTCGGATGCAGTTTCAATCTCATTATGACTAGTAAATAAACACGCGACAATATGCTTTGTGTTTGCTGTTCGAGAGATGTGAGTATTAAGTGCTTTAAAATGGAATAATATGTAACAAACATGGCCTTTCTCTTCAAACAATAATAGCATCAATACAACTTACTGCAAAAACGGACTTCTTGACTCGTTCATAGCATTGAGTTCATAGAACTTGTCTGCTCTGAGACCATCTGCTACAATGAGAACTAGTCTTTGGGCTAAAGGACCGTCTGATTGTTGAATGGACGGAACATTGCTGACAACTCTCGATGTGAAATAGATGTCCGCAATAGAATAAAAGGCAACAGCATGCAGGAATACACAGAACACAAAACCCAAAGGAATTATGTGGGCATGCATGTTTTCCAGATTGGTGTGACTACTTTAGTTATAGTAGTTAGTTATAGCAAAACTGCTGCAAGATTTGAATACTGTGTTGAGTGATTCCAGTTCCAGTTCCTTTATTTATGAGATGCATGCCTGACCCAAATGACCCAACCTACACTTCAGTATGGTGGGTTAAATGCCCCAGTATAATCAGCCAGACACTACCATCTAGATAGCAAAATCATTGAACGGCGTCTTCGATTTCTCTGATTTCAACTCCTTTGAATTTAAACGTTTGCAGATGCCCCAGTCATTGTACGGGGTCAGCCATGCGTAAAAACGAATTTAGATATATTAAACGCAAAGGTTTGTATTGAAAAACGTCATCATTTCCCAAGGGATCTTTATCATTTTCCACGAAGGGGTAGATGCGTCACTGAATAATACACGAACATAGAAAACCCGGAGCCGGACCTCCTATAAATCCGGAGGGGGTGTGAGCATTCTTAGTAGCGCTCTATCTCGCTCTGGCGGCCAAAAGTATTTCAGTTATTCGAAGTCATTCAATTTAGTTTGAATCGATCCAACCGTTTAAATTTATATGGTGGACAAACTAACAAACTTCCTCTTATATATATCTAAATTAAAAATAGGGAAGATAAAAGTTATTCATGTGTATTCAATACCGAGACGACCTGAACACATAGGTCGCTCTATTTTTTAAGCACCATCTAGCGGTGACTTTTCTGAATGCCGATAAAAATAATACTGTACTTGAAACATTTGATCATTATCAATTTTATAACAACGAAGAACATACACTTAGATTTCAGTAAAATCATCTGGTTTGGAACTGAGAAGAACTAATTATTAACAAATGGAAGAAACAAAGCAGCAGAAAAACACGACCTCGCTTTCGATAAATACAGCAGTATATCCAATATTTTTCAATTCCACGAATTGCAAGGGTAAATTGAAAGAAAAATCTATTTAGTAAATAATATCTTCGATAAGTAGTGGTATAAAAGAAAAAGAGTTCAGAAGGCAAAGTAGGGACAATAAGAAGAATAGTAAATAAATCAATCATGAATGCGACAAAACAAATATGAAAACGCAATAAGGGAACAGATAACGATGAAAAAATAGGTCGAGGTGCTAATGTTGCAATAGGCATCAACACTTCCAGGATTAATCAAGAGAAGAGAATGAGGTATGATTGCTGAAATACAAACATGGCTAAATGACTGAATCTTGTACAATAATACAATATAATAAGTGTTAAATATATGTGATAGAAAAATTACACCTTTCTAATCGTACACACAATTTGGTTTGACGTTTGACGATGACGGAAATGATACTTGAGATTCAACTTTATCACATTGTCCAGCAGCTAATCTCCATATGCCACTGCAGGAAGTATGAAAGAAGGATGTCGTATAAGAGGGTACTATCGCAAAAAAATTTCTGTTGAGCTAAGGTGATCTCTCGCATATGACGAAATTGCAGTGTTACGTGATTTTGTTCTGATGAAAGCTGAATTTGTTTGAGAAAGTTAATTTCTTCAACTTTGACTGCACAAATAGTATCGTGTTACGAGACCATGGTAAATTATAATGAATAAACATTTTCCTCTTGTCAAGGTGGTTGTATCCATAGCCGGATTAAAGTACCACGGCAACCAGCACAGCCTTTGATTTGCCATTTCCGCTACGGCATGGTCTATTCCGCCTGCTATATTTCACCCAGTCCAGACGAGTTTGGATTTGCTAGCAAATTTCTGAAGTTATTCCACCATGTTGCTTCACACTTATAAAGCAATGGCGAAAATGACATACATTAGAATAGGTATGTATGTGTATTGTTATAAGCGGAGCTAGTGATTTATCAGTTGTCGCCGTATCGGAAATTCTGCGTTTTTATTCACGCATCTGATTCATTGTTCAAACCTTTCGAAGTTTCGCGAATATACCGAAATAATATGGAATAGATTTCGTGTCCATGAGCGGACGTGATGTCATAGCTTCGACCGCCGAGAATTGTTATCGTCAGTGTCGTAAGAAAACGCTTGATGTTGCTGAAGTGAAAAAATTATAACTGTAAGCGAACGGAAGATATGGATACGAGAGTTTGTCTTTACAGTTTACCTTTTGGTTTCTAATTTCACTTTCTTAAGTTCAGCAACAGGCACTTCAAGCAACACTACAGGAACTGTTACAACTTCACGATCACCTGTATCAGCTGACGGCTGCATTGTAAGCGCGTCACCTTGTTTCACCGTTAATCCCTGATGGCAAATACTGAATGCAAGCTCGCTAGTGTATGTACACGCCCCGCCAACTTCTCCGAATGTCGTGATGCTGTGTTGGATGTACATATAATATTACCATATTCGGCTTTGAAAGCAAGATTTACTATTATATTGCAAGTTACCAAATGGTTCTTACTTGTATTTTCGAAGAAATTGCTGAGAGAATGAATGCATGGCGTAACGCAACACTTGGTCCATTATTTCAAAAGGGCTGTCGAATTTTTTGGCCTTTTTCTGAAGAAAGCAGTAAATGCAAAAGTACATGTATCAATGTAAAATATTCCTTTTCTATCAAGAATCATCGTGTTCAATTTATGAGCGAAGACGAAACTACACATAAATCTACATTTATATAGCAAAGACTTTGTTGAGATATTTTAAACAAGAAATAATTGTAATATTGAAATCACTACTGCTGATTTCTCAATTTCGCGATATTCTACTATTACTTATCTTCATGACTTGGCATGGGCGGGACTTTAATTATGGTGAGAAAAGTAGCCCCAGTATTTTATATTATATTTTATATGAGATATTTACCGCTAACGCGTGTAATGTGTTCTCAATCATAAGACACCAGTTTTTCTTGTTGTCCTTGTAAACGTCATTTGGAAGACAACGTTCACATAATGACATGATTCGGCGCATTTCGATATTACCAGCACCGTGCCTGATACAGTACTGGTGAGCCACAAGGAGCGCTAAATCTTGTGCCTGAAAGAGAATATATTTGTTAAATCACAATACCTAGACCTTCCCAGTCAAGTAAATGCAACCAAATTCACAGCTTATAAAAGAAATGTATATTTTATTAATTCAAAGTTTCTATGGTTTCATAAAATTCATTTTTGTTCCATCACTAATCTATTTCGGGCGGTCGATCCTTGAAAGCACCTGTTACTGATAATTCAAGAATGACGGGTTTCGGGGTACGCAAATTTTAAAATCCGTTATATTCATAAAAAGTACCATTAGTCTGGGGTCGTCAAACTACAGCTAGTCGCCCCTTTTTGTGCAATTCCACGATTAGGATATGTATATTTTCAATAGTATGGAATACAGACCTTTGCACAAACGTATTCGCCACATTGTATACCACCACATATCTGAGAAAAGGTGAGCCAAGCTGTCATGTGCTCTGTATTTGCGTTGTGCAATCCTCGTGGCGAAAAGAGATCTCGCCTGAGAAGAAAGAATAATATCACTTCGCAAAACGCCCAAGAAAAAAAGGTGAGTAACAAAATTGCACAAATGCTATAGAACCACGATTTTGCAACGAGATAAGTTACATCACAGCATTAAAGTCATGCCTAGACTAAAAAGGAACTGAACCACAACGGATATATATATATATCGGATCCGTTACCTATAATAGAGTCTCCACGACAATCGTTGTAACCTGAGATCAGCTTGCTGCTCTACCTGCGACAAAGCATCCATGATAGGAAAAGAGCCAGAACCGAGATTGACGACCTGTATGTGTGATATAGAGAAAAGAATACGTTGGATAACGAAGCTACTTCGGAAAGGAAATTTGGTAAAAACTGGAGGGAACTCTACCAAAAGCGGACAAATTATTTAACTTTCTCACTTCTCCAAGATTATCCTTTTTAAATGATATCTGGGACCGCGGTGAGGACCTTCATTAGAAAAAAAGTTGACCAATTAACTTCTGCTCCGAAACATACCCCCATGCAATTATTTAGAGCGCTATGTCAAGAACCGTATACACATACACGCAATTCTTCTCTATTTATAAGACTAGAAGAGAGTTAGTTATTGTTGCTTAGGAGGAAATGATGCATGAAGCCACCATACCTTGCCTTCTGCACATAGAACGATGCAGAACCCGAAACTGTCTTTGATTCTATTTTTCTCCGCCACAGACATGATGATTTCCTTGGACGTGGAAGCGGCATCCACCGTTACAGTTCTCAAGGACTGGTCGGGGCATATGATCGGTAGAAGTATTCTCTCCCTTGATTTGGCGGCCTGACAGACGGAAAATAAAAGATCTATGGAATATTGTAAAATTTAGTACTTCAAACACATCAGCGACTGTGATACCAGTATTTCGAAAGAGCAAGGTGGATTGGCACGTTCCCCATTTTCTACTGTTCTGTCCAATTGCTCCAAGCAGTAGGCACCCCAAGCATGCGCCTGATGTTGAACGAATTGTCGTATAAAAGGTAAAATCTAGTAACAAAAGAAAGAAATTATTTTCCAAGGCCTGTCAAATTCAATGATTACACTCTGTAAATAATGTATTTCAAATCCAACGGCCTTTGAATTCAAATTTCAAGATTTTTTTTTTCAAATTTCCAAAAAAAGACTCACAGCCTTTCAGAAATTTAGGCAGCGACACCGTGCGACATAGTCAATATTATTACAGCTTTGCTACAAAAATATATTACGCGGTTTATACGGTTATAACTATTGAAAGGCTTAGGTGTATACCGCATGAGAAGGTGGAAATATGCTCATCATCAATGCGAGCAATATCCATCCAAAAACCTCGCTCTGACTTGAAGGATTTCCAATCAGCTGCTTCATAACCAGACAATACAATTCATCTCGAAGAAAAGGAAGTTCTAGGCCCACGTTGATAAGGAAGTGGACCTTGGAACGAAAGTACAACATAAGTATCCGGTATCCGAAGGTAAGATGATACAATTCTTAGTCTAAATAAAGGAAAAACTATGTGTCTATGCTTGTGTGTGTAAGGCAAATTACGAATGTCGATACTTATCCTCACTCCCACGAATTTAACTTCTACACATGATGAAAATCTAGCAAATTATACTCGAGTAAAAAATAACTCTCCAAATCTCTTTATGAGGTGACTGTTTGTACTAGTTTGAATATCAATATAGCAATAAAAATAAACTATGAAAACCATAATACCATAAAATTACCAGTGGCTATATAGGTTTGTCTTATCTTTATCTCACCTTTTCCAGAACAGTCAAATTCGAAATATCCTTTCTCGTCTGATGGACCGATTGCACTGTTTTACTTAATTCATCCTTTCTTCCTTTACTGTCGATTGTGGGTGAATTCGGTTGAGAGGCCGAAACTGGCTTCGTGAAATTTTCTCTGCTACTAGAAGAACTTCCGCTCGACCTTCGAGTATAATCCGAGCTCGATCTTCGCCTGGTACGTTTCGAAACCAAGTATTTCCGTTTTGACGAAACGATGCTGCCAAGCAGCCTGGAACCGTGATGCTGCAGATGATAAGAGAACATTAATAAATATGAAATAAATACAGCTCCACGGAATCTTCAAACCCAATATGTGTCATTTCAAATCACATATACAGCAGTACTTTGAACAATTTTTATCTTGGAACTGGCGGATAAGAAGGGACCGTAATATTGAAGTGAAATATCACCCAACCTGACGCGTAAGTCCACCGGCCAACTGGCGGTGGTTATAAATACATTAATTGCCCAGAATTTCCACTCCAGTATAAAGATAAGGTAAGAAGGAAATGCTTCGGTTCAAATTCGAGCAGAAGATATGTATTTAGGAATTACGTATTGCGAAAGCATTATGGATACTGAAGTAGGGTCTTTTACATGTAATGACTCTTTGTCACGAAACCAACCTTATGATGACGCGGAGACTTGTCATCTGACATGAATGCCAATATTGTGCTCCAGCAGGTCTCGATAATTATTTTGTCAAGGTGAACGTGGTCGGAGGAATTTGATTGTGATCTGGTCGGCAAGGCTCCTCCACTTCCTCTTCGATCTATTAAAACAACGTCATACAATACACATTGCCCTTGAAATATCCGGAAAACGGAATTCATAGCGTGGAATTTTAGTAATTTTCCATATATCAAAACCGCCTATGTAAATAATTACGAATATCGTGTATGTATATTGCGATAGTATAGCTTGGTTTGAAGATGACATTTGTACCGAAAGCAAGGAAATAATATACATAAGAGAGAGTTGCCCAGAATAAGGTTCAAACGATTGCAAAGTGACAACAACCTTTCCGGAAATAGAAAAGAATCAAGAATTTTCGTGGGTTGTGAAGGATATCCGTATTAAAGTGTAGTGGAATACCATATCGGTATTACAGAGATCAATATATGTACAGTATTTTTAATCTACTACACTCCAAGCTAATTGTTGTAACAATATTCCAACGTGAAGCTACGGATTTTGGCTCATGTGACGCAACCGTTCCTCGGATTTATTTACTGTATATCTTCAGGTGAGAAAAGTGGATGACATTTATGACCAACACGATGAAATATACAGTAAAACAAATTGCGGTGGATATGAAACTACTACTACTTCAAACTAAGTTAAGCTGCAAAGCTATCGTCACAACAAAAAAATATTTTTATTTTTATTCATGACTGACAACAAATGCTGCCAATGTAAAACCACAACTAAATCACTAAATCACCAAATTTTTTGATGTTAAAAGTTAAATAATATTGGCACGATGTCGAAGATTCAATTGTCTTTGAATTTCCATATCCACACCGCCTATCACCAACGCAGAAACTATTTTGATCTCTTAACATAGCTAGGTTTATAATCGGTATACACGGATGAGTGTGCCCACCATATAAGAATTTACATATCACATTCAACAGGTCCTTCAAACCGAGAAATTATCGTAATAAATGAATAACCTGCAGACAGCATTAGTGACAAAATAGGAAGAAATACTGCGCACCAGGACAGGAGTTTGTGGTAATCGGATTTTAGTTTAGTAAGCCTACTTACACCTCAAATACTCCCCATGAAATTTTCTCTTACGTTACTCTAACTAATTCCAAGTCATACAGAGATTACAGATTTCAAACCCACATCCCCTTATGGAGTAATGGAGTTTTACTCCTACACCATTATCCTTAAAATATATCCAAACGCTCCCACATTATGTACTTACGTTTCTGTTGATATTTCTTAGTCTTTTTCAGGTTTTCGTATGCAGTAGTCCTGTACTTTCTTTTAGAGGCGAATGAGCTTCTCCTTTTTAAAATAGCTGCATCAGTGCCAATGAGCAGTGGTAATTGGGTCTTGCGTTGAAAGTGAGCTTTAGAGCCGGGAGAGAAATGGTTACGATATATCTCTTGCATTCCCGGTGGAAGTGGATTCTCGGCGAATGTGACGGTGTCTCTTGAAGTTACACTGATATCGCTCTCTGAAAGACCATACGTAACCGACAGGTCTGGCTTAGAAGGAGAATGGGATTCTGAAGCTGTGCTACTCAGAGCACTCCGACGATTGACGAACTCTGCCAAAGAAGTCGGCTGTTTTTCGGTGACTGATTCTGCGAAATTAGCTGGAACAGGGCGAAGCGGTTTCATGTTGGTGTGACCGTTGATTCTTTGAAGAGGAATACGCGCGTTCGGCCTTCTCAGAGGAGAATTGCTACAAGACGAGGGGGAACTGCTGGATAAATCAGAGCTTGAACTAGGTCGTGGAAGGCCGGAATTATTGGTATTGTATTTAAATGTGTCTGACGACTTGACTTCTTTATTAATCAGTATTTTTGAAGGTCCATTGTTGTTGTTGTATCGAGATAGCGAATCTTGATCGAAAATACACCCATTCCGATTTTCCTGCGTTCTTGCTGGTTGCCGATGCGACCTCAGTTTGATTTCCGACGTGTTGGTGAAATTCGTTTTCGCATTTTCGGAAGACGACCTCTTAACATCATTGAGGCCCTTGATATGAGGTTTGTGACATAATCGTTTCACTTCATCGTGGGAATGAGGGCGAGTAATATGATATTCGTTAGTTCCATTCTTCGCTCTTTTCGCCATGTCCATTCCTGAAAGATGGCCGTTTGACATCGCCATCGTGACGGTGGCAGCCATATGCCCTGCTGTCAAGACTTCAACCTCGAAATATCTTTCGTTAAGCAGTCGTAAATGTCTTAGAAGCTGGAAGCAAGTTCAGTAGCTTAAGGCAGAATTACATCGCTCATAAGGTTAGTCGATACTTACTCTACACTATTTTCGTCGTCATTGTATTTAGCTAACGGTATCAACTATGAATCAAAACAAACACACTCGTTAAATTAACCAATCCTGTCCTAGACAACGCAGTTATATTCCAGCAGCACGAAACTATACACACTAACTACCTTCACAACCATTTTAAAAAATCCCTCGAAAGAGTGTTCGAAACCAGCTCTCCTGATGCTTTTGTTTTCTTTTTCTCAGTTACCCTCCAACAATAAGCCAAAGTAAGCAACCAATGAACTTTATTCGGCAGTCAGTCTAACAAAATGATATACGGATACATGGGTGAGGCTTGCGACAGTGCATTACCGAAATTGAGTGACTAAAATCTGTGGCGAGGAAACCGATGTTAAGCCAGACAACACAATTCAACAACTGACCTGGATATTAAGAATCGAATAGTGTGATATTCGCATACCGCAACGAAAATAAAATAACTTTGAAAGGGATTCTGCGATACCACGGGATATTTTTCCATAACATAACATCAGTCTTTCTATAGCCACAACTGAAGTTCATTTATTAGAAGCATACGCGATACTATTCTCGTGCTTGGATTCTCCAATGTGGTACTAAGAAAACTTTTTACAAATATTCCGCGAATGACAGTTCTGCAATCGAGTCAAAATTTAAGTCTCTAGTGAAGTGAAATGCGAATTCCTAATAGAGTCGAGTGTTTTATGGCTGTAAATTCAAGTTAAGTCGAGTCTTGTGTTGCTAAAAATCTTACAATCATAGCAACTCGAGCTAGGGAATGACGTAGATTACGAATACGTGATTCCGTATACATATTCATCTTTATTTCAGGCTGTGGATAGTTGACCTCGCGGAATTAGCAATTAATATTGAATAATTTTACAATCACAATGTACGGAATCCCGACCAAACAATTCCTAAGAACATAACGCCTCATCTATATTTACCTGTCATTGGAACACTCAATTAGGCAATAAATTAGCCTGCTTACTATACTGACTTCACCACATAAGATCTCTATAGTAACCTTTTGTTATAGTATTTTGCTTTCCAGTCAAAATACTCTTAACCTTAACTAACAAAGATTTTAAGTAAGCTGCTTACTAGTTGCTATGTAATGATGTGTGTTAACAACGATAACCCAGCCCCTACTTTACCACAATCGGAGATACAAAGAAGATCAACTAGAAAAAAATGGAGAAAGAATTCTTTTTTCCAATTCACATTCCTCAAATACTGACTCTATATCGTCATCACAGTGTAGCTTAGGTTGTCCTTGACAACTGTTTGCTTGCATATACAGTGAGATAATAGCTTTGCATACCACCTCTTTCTGTTACATGGTGCAAAAAACACTTGTTCGACCAAGTGGAAAGGTTTCTTTTGTCTTCCAGTCCTTGGTTCACCTACTACTTCCTGTCTGCATATTTCGATAGGATTTATCTCTGTTAGTATACTTTTTTGACGCAGTCAGCTATTGGGAGCATGACTCTATCAAATCGTTGTCCCATCGGAAACGTTTGGAAAGTCCAATTTTTTTGCTGTATTTGAATCATACTGGGCATATCCATTCTCCTTACTCGTGCTAGCTTGGGACATATATGTATATCCATAACCAGGAAGTAGTAGTACCGTATAGCCGTGTTACATCGCTCATGCTGATGAATCAATTAAAACCTCGTGCAAATGAAATAACATGAATTCGAATACAAGAAGATCAGAGTGACTAATCGTTTTGTTTGTTTTACACTTTTTATATGCAGAAAACGTGGTTAAAAGTTTGAAAAAAATTAAATAACCGGTCGAATGATTGTGGGAAAGGTAAATAAGAGTGTGTGATTGATTTATAATGGTTCAAAATACGTAAAATAAATATATCGAAATAATTAATTAAATATGTGTTTTCTACTTCGCGGAGTTTCACCTATCGCGGAAGGCTCTGGAACGCTCTAACCGCGATAGGTGAGGGAATACTGTATACATAAATTTCCCGATCCGTATAACACCTTCTCACGACAGTCACTTTTGCCGGATCGCACCCACCCTGAAGTTCCGGGTAAATTTTTTCCTGAAATTTTATAAAAATGCATCAAGCTTTATCGATTGTGATCCCGGAGCGGAATACCAGATCTTGGAAAATTGCGAGAGAATACATGAACCGTTGATAATGAGCGAAAACATCAAGCTGAACATTTTCACCAAAGCATTTCTAAACATTTCTACTTCTACCCAATTAATACGACGAAAAAAGCGTGTAGAACATGTAAAAATATTAATATCTTTAAACGTGCTCAGGAACACATGGAGGGTTGAAAGTCAACGACTGCATCCGCAGTTTAAGGCCAGAAATCTCATGAAATGCAGAGTGCAAGCTGTACAGGTCAAAGTTTCCTTTATGTAATCAAGAATATGAATTCAAGTTGTAAATATCCGGTTTCAGACTATACTTTTTACTTTTACAATACCTCTGTACCTATGTACTTGATTTTCTGTGTCTATTACTGTACTTCGAGGTCTGGGTGACATTTCTGTCATTCAAATTACCTTTCAAAACTTTCTATTGGCAATTCATGCAACGTTATAGCTTTTTAAAAAAACTTAGTCGGTGCTGATGCTATTCAGGTATTCATAATCGGTGCCGGAGGCTGTAGAATGTTGTTTGTTTATCGACAATGCGCATGCCATAAATATGGATAAAGAACACTGTTGTCCGCTCGCAGGTTGATAATCATAATTGATATCCAAATTGCTTGTGACCGGTAGTGTTTCGGATTTTGTATTTGCATCTATATATATATAGCTAATGACGAAAGCAATGCTACACGAACATGGATTTTTGTTTGGAGTCGAACACAAAAATAACGTTTTGTACAGTTCTTACTGTGTTATACCAAATTGTGATAATAACTTCTTACAAAACATACCAATCATTACCGCTATATTGCTTGTGCTTTTTCTCTCACTCGAAAAACTTTCGGAGGATTTCGGATGTATTATCAACTTGTGGTACAGTGTTAGATAGTGACGTCTATCACGTTTCAAAAATAGAGAACGTTGGGTAATTCCTTGCCCGAGAGAGATTTTGATGAAGTGTTCCTTAATTATAACGACATGATATATCACGAATTCCATCACGAATTGGGGTAACGAATTCCATGGGGTGAAAGTATTAAACAGTAATAACACCCACACTCTAATGAAGGAAATCGAATGTTGTCTGAACGAATGTCTGCGAATTGTCAGCATTTGTTTTTAAGAGTCATCACTAATACCGATACAGTTTATGACACATCCATATTCAACTGAAACTCTGCTAGAGCCACAAACTAATCATAGTTGATAATTCTAAATCTCAGAATTCAAGTAAAAAGAATACTGCTCTGGCCATTCCACTCTCCAGTGATTCCCTCACTATTTGAAATTGCTCGTAATTACGAAAGGGGCACTGCGGACAATTTACCACGAATGAACGCACAGCGCTTATTACGACCGTGTCAAACCCATTATTCACCAAATTCTCACTGTGAAAATGGGGATATCAGATGGTACCGTAAGTTAGGGGTACACCCTAATCCTAATTGGGGCTTACACAAAAGATAAAATCTCAGGAGTTGCATAATAGAGGAAGAATACAAAAAACGAATTACTGAACCTTAACGTTAATCGATCACTTCGCTCCATTCTTGTCTAACTACTGTACCTCGAAGCTGGCTAGAAAACAACAGAGTTCGAAGAATTTCACTTTTAAGCAGCGAGTATTTAAAGAAATAACAGCTTTCACATCCGCAAAAACTCTGTGCGTAATCATCACAATACAAGCGTGTTGCCTGCTGTTAATGGTACTTGATTACCGACAATCACAGACTCTGCCGCCTCAAGTATTTCCGACGGCATCTTAACTAAACGCAGACTACATACCTAGTTTTGTCGGTTTCTTGGATCACTTACATTCTACTGCATAATCTAAACTAATTAAAGTTTTCTTTTTGTCATGAGGTGTGCAAATCCGTTCTATCCCTTCTTCTGATATAGACAATTAACTCAAGCTTCTGCTCATTCTAAATATTCATCCCACATGTAACAACGGTATTTCTCATGCGCAATGGGTCTCATCAGAAGGAATCGGAACTACCGGAATACCTACTCAATGACTCAAGACAGGCATATACACTGACGTCATGAAATACTGTTTTCAAAGCATCACCCTGTTGACTACCACCACAGTTCTCGCCAGGCACGACTCTAATTCAGATAGAACAAAAAGTGGCGACTACATTTTGCAATAATATTTGATTAAATTAAAAATCCGTAATTCCATTACACGTAATTCTTGTAACTTTAAACAGAAAATTTCTTTGTATTTAAACTGATTTGATCAGATGCATACACTGATACTAGTACAGTTTAGTAAGCAAAACTCTTCAACTACGGTTACGTAATTTCCAGAGCTATACAATACCAAACACCATCCTATTTTAGTAATCAGGTCTTTCTGCTATGTGGCCTACTTCCAAGCCAATATTCATACTCACTCACCATAAGCTCAACAAGGGAAGTCTTTAACCTATCCTTTTCTATGACATCAATATGCCTTTGAAAATTGAGTTTTACGAAACCAATTCTCCCACCGATAGTAACGTATATCTTTTTAGTCAGACCAGAAATATTGTTTACACGCAAGATTGAGCATGAGGTATCCCTTGTCCTTATCTACATTTCTAGCATGGATTTCCGCAAAATATGATGTTTAAAGCGAAGAGAGATACTTAATGATTGATTGCTCTGTCCTTAGGCTATTATCATAACTATCTATACAAGAAATTGTTCGCCAGCCACGACTATGCATATTTGTATTAAATTTAAATGTAGTTTCTAACAACCCAGGTATCACGTGACTCGAAGTTGTTTTCTATCGTGCAGTCTAATGTCGATTTCAGGGTGTAGCTTCAGGAATATTTCAAGATTTTAATCTCGCATACACACCTGGAATTTAGAACACTACAGCGCCAGGATATATTGGCGCAAAGACACTTGCTGAATGTAATTCAAGCAAAGCACATTTGTATACTAATATCAAAACTCGAGTAACGGTATCTATCGGTGTTGATTACAGACCCTTTCTTGAATTCTGGCTGAACCAGTTGCCGAAATAACATTTTGGGTTACTGTCCTATCGCCGACATAACCAGTCTATTAGCTTTCTTGTCGTTGTTGGCTCAATTCCTTTGCAAACTGATCTGTCCCAGAGATGTCTAACCTAACGCAACATATGTGAAATATTGAACATGCAACGCTGTCAGATCAAAGTACACAGAACATAAATTCTTCTTAACACACTAACAAGCTCGGCGATTTGAAAGTAGGGATAACGTGTGTAATACGTATACAAACGATGTAATCAAAGTAATAAACAGGCAAATTACTAACTGCGAATTTACCACTAAAAGATACAGTTTAACCGTCTAGCCTTCTATGTATAGTGCAGTAGTTCCTTTCAGCTCCACACGAATGGATAAATCATAGACCAACTAGTACGCTGTCACTGATGACTGTATAAAATACTGCATATATTATGTAGGGAACGGCGTAGCTAAATATAGTTAGTGAATTTAATCAATTTTTAACAAAATTTAGAATCAGCTCATTTTACCCTATCAGTCATCCTGATGCCAGCTCAACTAAATGCTCATTAGGGGAAGATCGTCAGGCATTTGAGCAGTAATTTCTGTCATCTCTGAGCTGAGCTACTCTGCTAGCCTACTGCCTTTTTCGTACAAATAATTTCGTGAAGATTTTAACTGACTTAAGAATGTTTTAAACATACTTTTCTTACCTAAACCGTGACTACACGGCCCGACGATCTCGTTTATATTTGTTTATCTCTCATTCGCTGCTTAACAGTTACGAGCATGACGGAATCGTGAGCCACATGATCAGCAATCATACGAAATTCCAGCTCACGTACAGTACTAACATGTACTAGTGTTACTGTTACACAGTTTATATGTGGTAAGCTTAAACTGAAACTGATAGAAGATTTTAGACGCTACCATTATCTCTACATGTTAAAAAAAACAGTAATGAGTGAAGCGATAATCACCACTAAACGATGATTACACGCTGCTTGATCAAAACAAATGATTAGGCCACTGAAGATCTCACTCCTCAGAATATAAGTGTGAAGGAAAAATCGAAATGGTTGGACAAATTGTCAATATTGCAAGGTGCGTCGTTTTAATTTTCCAAGGGCGTCGCACGATAATTCAGTGCAGTTCATTTTATAACTTAATTAAAGAAAAACTAGTTGATCTTATGAGTGTAAACAAATTCCCGCTTTAGCAAGCTCACACATCACATTAATATGGTGTATGTTGTTGGTGTATCAATAAATACAACTTTGTCGATATGTGTCTTTATTAATTTGTTATCGCTGGTGCGTCGCAAGTTCAGCAAATTATTCCTAATGCGTCGCAACGAAAAAAGTTTGAGAACCACTGTACAGTACTAGATAACTAGACGACACATACCGCCCTACGGGTAGAGTAATACATTTGAGCGTAGCTTTCGAGGCGTTAAATTCAGGAAAACAATACCCACATGCAATACAAACCAAATGTACCAATTATCAAAAGCGTAACAGGGCCCACTGTACTCGTCTTTAAATTACACTCTCGATTACAAGAAAGGAAACTCACGAAAGGCACGTTAGGAATATACTCTTTCTTAGTTGCGTGATTAGAATATAGTAATTTGATTGGCTGAAAGGAATGTTTGGACAACGTTTGTTGGCCTCGTCTTCTAACTGCATTGAACACTTCTGATTGGAAATGAAACTTCGTCGAATAAGGTTAAAGTTGACTTGGATTACATCTCTAGATCAGACGTTACAAACTGCATAGAATATTCGGTTCAGGAAATAGTGTTACACGACATACATAACACATTGTCATGCAACATTGTATGATAAATGTTTATCACACTTATTTAAATGTTCTTTGCTAGCAACAAGGTAATATATCACAGGCTATTGACTTCATTACTCATCATCACAAGCTTGCAAAAAAACTTCTTAATACAGTGTACTGTACGATTTCAACTCTTTGCACTACGCTTACACGTGTTTGTGACGTCAAGCTGTGACATCAGAGGTTTAGGGTTTAATCAAAAGTGCCACGAGTCTGTAGTGAGGACGACAATTTCAAAAAAGTCGACTATTCTCCAGTAATAGTAAAGATATCATTACCTGATGTCTGAAGGAACGTGATATGGAATAAGTGCAACGACAGTAGTGGACAGGTGACAATTTGGCGAGGCCAGTCAGGGGAGAGACTTCTGAAAAATTGTAGTGCAGAGAAAAGAACACCTCAGGCATACGACGCTATTTCAGCCATGATCATTATTCTCTACATTGCCACGCATCCTGTTTAATATTCGTGTCAAAGGAAACCCAAAACATAATTCTTTCCCGAGTAATAAATACTCCAGTGATATATTAGGAAGGTTCAGCACTTATTTTGCATGATATTTACCTACCCCTGACCACTGGCTACTGTAGCGTTCAATTCTATATCGTGGGAAGAATTGAAGTACATATCATGTTGTTTCCTATACACATGTAAGAATGAATATAATGTTTAGACCCATTTTCACCACGACTATGTAGCAAAAAGCACCGGTTATTTTGGTAGTAGAAAATGTTTAACTGCACTTCAAACTAACAAATTCAAGATGAAGTCTAATCAGTTATATAGATGTGAAGTCAGACTGCATAGGCATATAAAAAAAATCCTCAAAGCGCATAAAGAGGCAAGAAAAGACAAGGAACTACAATACCATTTCATCTAATGGAGAATACGAAGTTCCAAATAATATACATGGTTTGCCTCACTATAATTACTCATGTAGAGATGGTACACCTGTAGTCATGTACTGATTCAAAATAAGAACTACTTCAACAGTATGCTATGCTGCATGACTACCACAGTAGAAGTACATCATGGATTCTTTATTTCGTAATTAAAAAAGGAACAGGACTTCCAATTGATACATTATACAAGCTGAACTAAAGTGAAGAAATTAATATACTGCGCTCGTGTAGTTAGTCATGAACTAAATACTAAATCGTTACACGTGTAACGTCATCTCAGTGTCGATTTATCCAGATATAAGTGCGATGAGAGTAAACAATTCTAAGGTAAAAGTTTTACAGTACGTGTGCTCAAGCATTGTAAGAGGAAGAAGACACGTTCCCTCCATGCCCGGTCCAGTTGGTGTGAACGTATTTGCCGGGTGCCGATAGTAGCTCGTAGGTGTGTGCCCCGAAGTAGTCTCGTTGTGCCTTTGAAATAAGTATTGATTTACAATACAGCACAGTACACCTGTTATCTAAAATCTTATTCGAAGAGTTGCCAAGTCTATTGGCTTTGATTAAATTATTCAGGAATAGTATGCTTGAACTTCCCTAATTGTAGATACCATGATAAATAGATGATGCAGTTGTTCATGGGTTTATTTAGTACTAACTCATACCCTCCTCTTGCCCTTTATTAGTAAAATCATTAATGCCTATTCACTGCCGGATTAAAGCTACCGGGACATTGGTTTATTATGATTAATAACATCTAATCCATCAGAAACAAAACCTCATTCTCTTCTTATCTACTCAATGAAAGTACAATATTAATGAAATATTATCATTGCTCATAAATACTTTTGAAGATTTATCAATTAGCATGGATTTATTGAAGAGATTCACACAAAACTTTCCTATGTTTACGTTTCGACATTACTCCGGAATGGTTTCTTTCAAGTTTTTTGTGAAGAAAACTTATCAATTATGTCATCAAAATCAGAAGGACGCAGTTCAATATTTTCTATGCAGAGAATACTCTGACAAGATACTGAAGTAATTTCCTTCACAAAAGATAGAACACTACTAGTAGGCCTTACTTGAATAATGTTGGCAGGCAGTTTCTCTGAACGATAACCATCATAGAATGATAATGCCGAACTCAGACAAGGTGTCGGAATTCCCTGGAACACGGAAGCAGAGACAACACGTCTCCAACCGTCCTAAATAAGATCGATGACAATATCATAGTGATTCAGAATTAGGTAAGAAGCACAAATTACCTGGCATTCATGAATAATATTTGTGAAGAAGTCATCCAACAGCAAACTCTGCAGATTTGGGTTTTTTTCGAAGGCTTCCTTGATATTTCCAAGGAATGCACTGTAATGTAGTTAAGAAAATGTACATAAAATTAATTTTGACCGAATATCAGATACAACATATGAAATTTTCCATTGCTGATTTGTTTGACTGCACACGATTAAGGATCCTTTGCCAAAACATTAATCCGATAAACACGATTTCAGAAAGATTTCAAGTTCATTGAAAGAAACGTTTTTAGCCATGGCCTTCCTAGAACCAGTCAAAATCCATGTGCGCCCTAGGTTAATTTGATATCAATGTTATATATGTGAGAAAAAGAGTATGCTTGTGTGTCTGTCCATCATCTCCTCTCAGACACATGCAGTTTTAACTACATTTCATGTGGTGACTTAGGATACCCATGCTCATGTCACGATGACAACAGAGATTCAAAATATACGCAGGGAAATTGATTGAAAACATCGGGTCGCTCTGCTCTATATAAAATACAACAAGACAAGAAAACTTTCAAGGAATTGATATAATTCAATTGCTTTCGAGGATTACTTTCAGGTCCATTCTAAATTCCTTGTAAAATCAATCAAGATTACGTGACAATCATTTTCAAGACTATAGTTACAAAGTACTAAATTCATCCCATTTAGCAAGTTCAGCTGAATTACACAAATTCAAAATAAATCACTGAATGTACACACAAGTCTCTAAAAATGTTAGTTTGATCACCAATGCATAGTGTGAACACTGAACATTCAATAGTGCACTGTTATGCATAACTTAAAAGTGTACATCAGATTGATAGTCACCTTCTGATAATGCAACCTCCTCTCCACATCAGAGCAATTCCTCCATAGTTGAGCTCCCACCCGTATAATTTGGCAGCTTCACGCATCAGCATGAAACCTTGTGCATAGGAAATGATTTTCGCTGCGTACAGAGCCTGCAACCAGTTGAATGAAAATTAAAAACAGTTCTACAACAGGTGGTAGAACAATTTAATATAGAGAGGTGGCCTTGTAATTCGAATTGACAATTCGTTTTAAACCCCAGAAAAACTGAAAATAAATATCAAAGCCTATAGTTAAAATTGAACATTTGGTTACACCCGCACGGCCTCGAGCTAACTGACGCCAAGTGGGCCCTTGGGCCAGAAAAAAGAACTCAGGCTGAAGGCAATTTCGTCTCAATCGAGTTCAAGCAAAGCAAAGTTTAATACATGTATTTTGAAGGGGATTTTGCCAGGGCCATTAAATCAGTTCAAGCTAAAGGGCGTCGAAGTAACGAGCATGGACTGTATTGAGGGCATTGTGTTATTTCTTCCTTGAATTTGCTGTTCAAATTTATCGAAATAGATTCGGATTAAGGCCCAGGAACGGATTAATTCACATTCCACTGTTTCTAATGGGAAAAATTGATTCGTACTTAGAACAATTCCGAGAGATCGAAAGGCCTCGTGGAACGGATTAAGTACGGAGTACGAGGCACCACTGTACAAGTAATGAACATACCTGTCTCAGATCTACAATAAACTGTTTTTTATCTCCTGAGAAAGGAGTTTTCTTTGGTCCTTTGAGCTTCTTTGAAGCAGTTACACGTTCATCTTTCAATGAGGAGAGACATCTCGCAAACACGGATTCCGCTAAGTTTCAAGGGAAGTTTTTATATGTTACAAAGATATTAATGGCTGGTAAGATTATAGTGATTAGATTTTCATCGCCTACTAGTGGTGGGAATGAATATTGTAAATTAAAACCTAGGGTTCATACAAATAAATATGGGTATAAACATGATGAGGCGTTGATAAAAAAGTGATTCGTAATATGCTATATGAACGATATTATCGCCTAAACATCAGATTCAGCAGTAGAAGGGTTTACTCGGATATAAGCAGTCTTACAAGAGAAGTCTCACAGTATACGAGGTAACATTGTGTATAAAATCTTCACGGTCATATTTATTCCTATTTTGTAACATTAAATGCAATATAGTATGCGATTTCCATACACAGGACAGTAATAATTTTGTGATAAAATTTTAGCTTGAGGGTGGAGTTCTGTTCCGTGGAGAAGATAAATACAGAATTGCCTGGCAATCAAATACATTACCAAATTTTATTTTCCTAATTGCATGTGTATATTTTTCCCACGATTTAAACTTTGTATTCAGCGCAGAGGGCTGCCGATGAGGATAATTCATTAAATAATGGTTAAGAAACAAAATCTAATATATTTCATACCTATCAGTGTCAAAGGCATTCCTTTGTCAAGAGCTGATATGGCAGTCCATTTTCCTGTGCCCTTTTGCCCAGCGGCATCACGGATTTTGTCTACAAGATGTTTGCCATCAGTGTCTCGAAATTTCATGAGGTCGGCAGTGATTTCAATGAGGAAAGAATCCAACACCCCGCTGTTCCATTCTTCTAGTACCTTTGAATATGAGAAAATATTTAACTCATCCTTTCTTTTGGTGTATTACTATTTTTGACATACATATTTGACCTATCCTTATGGGAGTTACCTAATCCTGCTAGTGATGGTTAAAAAATACATCACAAGTGATACATGCAGTCTAGCACCTAAAATCGAAAATCTTCCCACTTAATACAGGAAACAGTTACAACAATATTTCCTTTCGAACTGCACGCTCGATGTGCAGGTGTAACGTGCCAATAGCCTGTGACTAATCAATAGATATTTTTTGTTCTGCAATCATACTGTATATATACTTCGATGTCTGCATTGATTTGGAAATAAGATTCAAGCAACACAAACTTGCGAAATATCAGAATGATATGCGAGAGCCCATCCCTTCCCAAATACAATTCACACCTCTATACCGAGTTACTTAAATTTTTTTCATATTTAAGATTCAGTTTTATATAGAGCTGAGAGATTTAGTTTTATGAGCTGTATAAAATAAGTGAATGCCATTAGTTTATAAACTAACCTTGGATATTTCATCATTGTCATACCCAACGACATCTTTCATTATGTGATATGTTTCAGCTATCAGTTGCATGTCTCCGTATTCAATTCCATTGTGAACCATCTTGACATAGTGTCCTGCACCATCACCTCCAACCTGTTAATTGCAACCAAACTATTACTGAGTTCATAGAGAATAATTTGAGTTCATATATAAATATACCCAGTCGCAGCAAGGCTCTCCGTCCGATTTAGCAGCAATGCCTTGAAAGATCGGTTTGATGTGGGGCCTGAAATTTATATGCAACAACTTTATGTCATAATACATTTATGTGAGTACAAGATAACACTAGTGGTGAGATTCAGCTGGTTCACACCGGTTACAAAAATTGGGAGTTCCTGAATTGTTTTGAAATTGAAGTATCCCCTTATCCAATGTATTATTAGCTCATATTTTTCTTTATCAATTCTATAGTCAAAAAAATTTAGGGTTCCTAAAGTATTTGAATTTCGCCACTGAAGAAACGAAACGTGACCTGGTAGTACTGAACGACAGCATAAAAATGGTGTTCACACAAATATACTAACTTTATTCGTCCTTGCTAAATCATATTATAGCTGTGAGTGGCCCATATTCACTTGTTTTAAATTTGCATAGGGACATTCATTCATCATGCATTTTCAACTTTGACGAAGCTTGGATTTAGACTTTGCTATACCAGTTATACAATATCTGTATTGCCTAGCAGTTTGAACATGGGAAGAGCTATCATCTTAGGCTTGAATAACATTTTATCCTATGACAACCAGTACTGTTAACTTATACCATAACTATGAGTGGGTAAAACAAATGAAATACCATGCATCCGCTGATCCTCCTGGCATGAGCGAAGGTCCGTATCTAGCACCGTCTTCTCCGCCAGATACACCAGAACCGACAAAGAGCAATCCTTTCTCGGTCAACGCCTTGTGACGACGTTGGGAATCTGTGTATTCCGAATTACCACCATCGATGATTATATCACCCTTTTCCAACAGAGGAATCTTTAAAAAAAGTTACTGTTCATAATCATATACAGATTTTACTCCAGCAATTCTTTCATTGCTATCTAGGTTCCTAAGTAAAGACCCAATCTCCTGCATTCCTCCCATAATATCTATGTTGGACATATTTACATTGCTGCAATATAGAAACCCATGGAAGGGAAAGGGCAGGTCATTGGAACTTCAGTTTTAGCAATGACATTGCAAATACTAATGAGGCTTCTAGTCTTGTTGTTGTACAATCTTTTATCATCACTAGCAGAGCTGCCAGATCATGCTTATATTTAAGAACAGCATCTTAGAAAATATTATGTGCTTATTTCTAAGAAAGGTGATTATTTTTGATTTGCGTGCTTAGTTTGTCTCATTATTATTATACGTAGAAAGTATCTAATCACAAATGTTGGTTATGACTATCAGTATGCCCCTTCCCGTTTGCCGAAATTTATTAGATGCACGAGCTGATTTCCAGGACAAAGGCTTGCTGGGGAAGATCCCTTCTGATGAAAAATATCATAATAGTTTTGTACGAGAGAAATTTGTGAAGTTCACAGCACTTGAAAAACAAGTCAGGCAACATGGAGATGATATCCCTTTAGCTAATTGAAATCCAAGCCCCAATAAAATATGTAAATATAATATAAAATATCTAATGTTGCCTAACAACTCTCACCAGTTTATCAATAAAAGTGTCGACTGCAGGACCGGCTTTCACAAGCATCATAACTTTGCGAGGCTTTTTCAACTTTGACACCATGTCTTCGAGAGACTTAGCACCAATGACTTTGGTTCCCTTTGCCTCATTCTCAAGAAAGCTCTGCACTTTTGCAACGGTCCGATTGAAAGCGCATACCTGAGGGAGCGAAAGATAATTGAACAGAAACCATATACTACACAAAATATATTACTGAAGACAATAAAATGTTAGTCATACCACAAATCCGTGGTCATTCATATTCAAAATAAGATTCTGGCCCTGAAATAAAAATACAAATGATAGGATTATTTCAATTAATAGTACTGAAAAGTATTCGCTCATGACTTACATCATGCAAACATAAGGAAGCTATAACATTATAGACAACAATGTGTGGCCGGCCTTTTCATCCACCCAAGATCAAAATAGATCCCAAGTTGAGGAGGGGGACACCATCATTTTTTACGGAGAATTAAACTGATAATACAGTATTTTTACAGCATGTTCACTTCTCATATATTAAACTTTTCCTAAGTATGTCCTATTGGCATGTGTTTGGATTGAAAATAAAAAACAGAAATAAATCCCTATTTTACAGCCTGAAATCAGGTATTTTATATTGTCTAAATTTAATACCTAACCTAATCAAAGAATATGAAATTTTTACCATGACAGCCAGTCCAATTAGTGCAATGTCTGCTCTGTAAAATGTAAATTATATTCATAAGCTTTAAAAAAAAATTCTGATACAGATTGAGAGGCAAATTTCTATTTAAAATAATTATGTATATTATAATTTGAATATTGATTCACACTTACGTTGCCATTATGTCTGTGTCCTTCGAACAACGAAAAACCTATATGAAGATAACAGGAAGAACTATAAATTCTAATGCTTACAACGACGCTGACTGCAAACAATGAGAAATGAGAGGAAATAGAAATGTGAATAATGCCTGCAGAATTCCACTAGTTTGATTGGATGAATCAAAAGTTTGGTACGATATATATTACACAATGATAAAATAAATCATATCCTGTTCAAGATAAGCAACTATCTTTGAATATAGTCGAATCATATTTTCAGTACCACTGAAGTATTCCTTATAATATATCGCTATCAAAGCAGTGGAATGACATGCTGTGTGAATAAATTGAATATCAATTTCTAGGAAGACCATAAATTAAATTTCATCAAACTGCTGACCAGACTGGTTTGAAGTTAAAATTAATGACTCGGTTCAAAGTACACAAACAGTTGCCCACAGAAATATAATAATTATCATTAATAACTCAAGCAATGGAAATGCCCTATGATTACAGAGAGTAACATGAACTGGGATATTGAGAACCAATGCTCTATTTAATAAATGAAGTTGGTGCAAATATCAATATCATTTGGAGCTGTGAAGTGTATTGTTTCCCTTGAAATTTCAAACCGTGTACAGGGATGAAAGAAAAGTACTAACAAGCAAGGCTTCGAAGCTAAGAATGACCTAGTATGACTAAATATATGATCGAAGCGACACCTGAAGAATTAGCACACCAGAATTTTGCAGTGTGAGAATTCTTCAGGTGGGATATCCGGTCCTAGTCTAGCACAGGTACTCCTGGCTGGTAAATGAATTCCTCCCTTACAGACCAGGATCCTTTTCAACGACCTGGAAAATGACTTTGAATATTGTTTCAATATCACTTGACATGTGATAGTGCCCATTAGAGTATAAAAAGTTACCAAGTTATAATTTTTTCTAAGAAATATCTGAATAAAGGTCCAATGGAAACACTATCTAACGGTCATAAGTGTGAGGAACGGTCATTAAGCGAGGTAAGTAGTACCTGTAGTGTAGTTCCTCTGAAAATACGGTTAAATTCGATTCAAATGCTATAAACCTAAAATTTTAAATCCCTAAAATGCGTCGCACTTACCAACGAAAACAAGACCTCTTCCTTGTTATCTTATTTCACTCCAATTACCCGGCTCTGTTATGCTAAGCTACTATCCGCTGTTTATCACACTTGCCACCCATATCACTACTGTAACCTATTTAAGAACTCAATAAATAGCACCGGTTAATTAATCTTTCCAATCAAATAGATAATTGATGAAGCTAAATAATAAAACTGATCCGATACCGGCGTAGTATGAAACCGCCGATTACATGTTCACTACGATAGTCGTTGATCGTTTCCAGTAGATATGAACAGGGTAATCGAAAAAACAGTTCCTTCATCTTACGGTGTGTCTATGTCTATGATGTATACTCCCTGCGAAACGGTAAACGATTATAAGGAATTTCGAATTTATCCTGTTACTGTAGTAAGAAGAGAAGATGTGTTTCCGGTCTTAACTCTGTGTTAAGGCATACGCACGATGACTAAGCAAATGACAAACCTTACAACATCGCATTGCTCGATTTCTGTTATGAATCGATTAGTGTTGAATGAACAATATAGAATTTATTCTTCTTTCATCAATAAATCTACCATATCACGCATTTGGGGCAGTAGGGAGAGTTGCCAGTTACTTAACGAAAGAACCAGGGGGTTTATTCTTTTAATAACCATGATGCAGCCATAGAATATCTGTCAGCTGCTAGGGTTATACTAGTCAGTAAACTTTTCAGGGTTGTCAATATTATACCTGGTTCTTGTGTAATTCATACAAGTCACACACCTAGCACATTGGCAACACCCTCATTTTGTATCCTATTCATGGATACCCCAGTGCCGGATTAACCATTAGGCAGATTAGGCACATGTCTTAGGGCCAGCCACAAATCCAGACCACAAAAAAATAAAGTGAACTGGGATGTCCTACTCATTTTTGAAAACAGAATTATTTGACCTATTCAGTAAACCTTGCTCACCTCACACCATACAATAATAGACACAGTCAAGAATACTATAGACTGGAGTTACATTGAGTACAGTGTCAATACATTAGTTCACCAATAGCATGAAATGCATGAGAACCATGCAATAACTGTGAAGTATTGTACAAAACAGGGATGAAGTAATGCAATGAATTTTAACAGCAAGAGAATTAGGTGACACTACATAGAAATGTACAATATAGGAGCACAATGGTCATGGTAAACATAATTCGCAGTAATATTACATCGAACTGCCAAGCACAATAATATACAATTCAATTTCGTAAATATTTTCAACAACTTTGCCTGGACACTTGATTGATTGAAACAGATATTGTATTAGTTTTGTTCGATAGGCTTATTCACATATTCTAATGTTGCAGTGACAGTTCTAAGATCTTCCTCAATACTCTGAGCCCAGTTTTCTACGTCGCCGAGCTCCTTGAGAGCGGCATGGAATCCTTCAAGCATTGTGGTCCATTGGCCAGATATTTTATTGAAATTAGCAACTTGATTTTGCAATTGTTTCATTTCCGTGTCGATCTGACATTGGTTGGAATAAGCGCACGCAACACCTGTGTTAACTGCTTCAACAACCGCATTGTTAAACTTATACAGTGCTCTGTACGCATTCTGTCTCTTTCGTTCTTGTGCTTCACGGCTTTTAGCTTGTTTCGCCTGGTGTTCTCTCAACATAGAAGACAACATCACTAAGAGAATACTGTTAACATATCACAGAGATCTAAATATCTTTATTAAATACAGATAAATTACTACCACAGTAAGTTAAAGTAAAAAAATGCAAAGTATCTTATCTACAACATTTTACAGTACACTCAAACTAGCACAAAGCACGGCTGGTCAAAATTTTAACTGACACATAAAAATTGAAAACTGCATGAATAATTGAGAACAAGCGAGAACCATAGAACACGTTAAAAATACAGCAAGTTTAAATATATAACGTCTTATATGAAATCGTTGCCAAAAATATATTAGAATTCTATTTAAATAACTGTGCACAACAATATGGAGACAAAAGATAATATGGAGCACAGTTTTCAAAGTGCAATTTCATGGTTGCTACCAAATGACATGATTGATTACAATTCACATTTCATTACTGGGACAACTATTTTACAAAGCATCTATCGTCCAGTGCAGTCAAGTCCATTTTCCATGCAGAACCGCTGAGCAACTGCTGTGATTAATGCAGCTCCCTTTCCACTGCCATCATACGACAGTGAGAATTTGACATTCACACCATCATTTGAGGTCAGTTCCTTTACCTTCAACGCCATGTTCTTACTGAAGTTGGGATGTTTTTTGTATACGGTGCCATCAACACCGACTGTAATCGACAGGTTTTCTTTGTCGGGATGGTTGGCCTTTATTTTTCGGGCAATGGCTGCGATTCCAGCAGCACAAAGGTTGGCAGCCCGGGCTGATACCGCTTCGCAAACTTGCTGGACGACTTCGCAATCAGACCGAATGGCACCAAGATCGAGCACATCCAAGACATTCTGCAGAGCGTTGAATCCATTTGGCACTTCGCTTTCAATTTGGGTTAAATACGCGGTTTCAAATCGACCCCTAGTGAAAAGAGCATCAGAGCCGACGCCGTCGAAAAGTACGTGCTGTTTCGTGAGCTCGCATAGCACAAGACGAACAATTTCTCCTAGGTACATTCCGCTGATCATTTTTTCATAATGCTGTTTACCTCGGTTGAGAGAATGTTCGTCAATGTCCGTGTCATATTCATTTCGGATGTCATCCAGAATGCCATCATCTCCAAAGGCTCCCCACTCCATATTTATGCACATATCTCCGTCGTTACTCTCGAGAACCTCAATGTTTGACATTTTTTCCATGTAACAGCAGTTCGATCCTGTGCCAACGATCAGGCCAACGACACAATCTGGATCGCCGTAACTGCAGCTCATCATTGTTCCCACCGTATCATTGACAACTGCTATGATGGTGACTGTAATATCACCTCGTCTATCAATAGCTTCACGAAGTAGCGTCACGACATCCCTTCCCTCGACGCCCTCAGCCGAGAACCCTTTCGTCCATGTTATGAGTTTGGCGCTGTCGATCTCGGTCTGATGACACGGAAAGGAAAAGGTGAATCCGACGGGTAGCTTAGCCTCTTCCTTACCAATGCGCTTCAGGAATTCCGCCATACACAGAGCTATATGATCGAATAGCATTTCTCCAGTGCCTGTTCTCACGCTTTCTGGCACCTTATAGATTTGACTGTCTATCTCAGGTTTTTTTCCAGCTCTCAAAGTTACGTGCAGCACCCGAAAATTCGTTCCTCCTAAATCGAGTGCGAGAAATGAACCAGTTTCTTTTCCGTCTGGCAACGACTGAACAAAGGACGGAATCATTTTTACTTTCGCTTGAGGATTGGTACTTTTCTGTAGACCTTTCAGCATTTCACTTTCCATCTTCTCGCAGATTGTTTTTAGCTGATCGTCGGAGAGAAGGAACTTTGCAACCGCATTTTTCACAATCTCCTCTTTGTTCACTTGTGAACATTTCTTTGTAGCCATTTCAGAAATTCGCTTAATAAGTTTTTTGAGCAAATAGAATCTTCATTGATTAAAAAACATGGAAAATCAGATATGAAACAAAAATTAGGTGAAATTCGATTAATTTTGCGCGAGTTTAGATGATCGGTAAAAACTGATTTCTGCACAATACAGTGTGCTGAAAATACACTGTGAAGCTAAATTATTCCCTTCTATTACATCATCAGATAGATACCATGGTTACAGCAACCTCAATTACAGAAACCTATATAGGGCTCAAGCTATACTTCTACTTAAAAGCAATTACAGGCTCTTACAAATCATTACAACACTTATTATTCGAATGACATTACATTACAACTTCCTCCTCTAAAATAATTGTTATAAATTGCACATTTCTCAAATCTAATAAGGAATCTGAATATTTCTAGCAGTACCAGCTTTTTTAAACACTGCACAGGTACTCATGTCGACCGGATCGAGGCATCTCTGTCAGCATCCTTTGCCTACAGCCCTTAAATATCAATTCGAAAGTAACATATCAAGTGGCAAAAAAGGCTATACTAAGAACATCCAAATATATCTCGATAAATGAAGCAATGAATAACATACACGGAAAGAAGAGGAAGTGAAGTAGCACAAATACCCATGTACTACGTGTCTGGTGCCGATCGCACCTCTCTCATTCCGTTGTTTGATTGGCGAGATCGGAGGTACACCTACATTTTTTCTGGTTTCGACGAGACGTTGAAATCGTGACGCAAGAGCTGAGATCAATAGAGAACTGATTGCGTCATTCAATAGTCCCTTTTACGTCATGCTTTCCGCATGACTTACCCGTCCATTAAACTATTGAAATACTGTTTACAACAAGAACTTCGTGGGAGCAGGCACGTGCTCATACACGTATTTCTTTCTCTTTAGCTCCAAAGTCTATTTTCAGCGTAATTTACAGCTTCTGGAATCTGCGAGAACAATGAAGAGAAAGGGAAGCCTCAGGTTACTGGATATGTATATTGTCATTGATTATACCAGCATTATCGTTTGAACTTTGAAAACAAATACGTACGTATTGTTCATTTGTTTTCAGACAATAGATTTCGTTGAAGCTATTTTAAGCGCAAAACGAGGTTTTTATCTTTACTGAACATAATATATATTCCGATGAGACGTTGATTTAACAAGTGATATGAAGTGTTCGTTTACTCAGTTGTATCATATTTCAATCCTACAATTTGTGGTTCTCGTTTTTTTTTAAGAAAACCACAAAGATTTTATTTTAATGATTTTTTTCCGTTGTCAATTTCAGGCAGCAGTCGTCATCATTCGCAAAGAAAAGTAGTACGGTTGAAAAAATTCCAGATGAAAATGTCGACCAAGTATGCAAGAGTTATCTTATGAATTGAGCGGATACTAAAATGCGCGAAATTCTAAATTCAAGATAAAAAAACGGAAAATTCGTAAATCATCCCATTATTCTCATGTTTTATAAATTCAGAATGATGAAAGCTTCTTTTACGATGAAATAGACCAGTTCCATTCAGAAAAAGACAAGTTACTTTTTGAAAATGAAGATGTGCAGTCTGATGATGACTTACAAAGTGAAGAGGTATCAGTTTTCTTTACATATATATCCAACACTGTGTATACACATACCACATACTTATTAATAATATCAATAGGAAGAAGTCCTAGGTATAGAAAGTGATGTGGTGGAATCCGATGATGAGATCGATTCAGAAGTTGATCCTGACGACGGTGAAGTCCTAGTAATTTCTAGAATTAGTTTGTAGTTGTTATTATTCTCATATTTAATAATAGTTTGTACTTTCAGGAATGCCAAGTAATTTTGCTTGGGGAAAGAAAAAGTCGACCTTTTACGGAGCGGATTCTTTAGAGGGCTTGGAAGGTGATGAGATTTATATGTCATGTAAATGTGAAGTGTAATAATGTTGAAGCACCTTTTATTTCACTTACAATAATTCCTTGTAGGTTCTGATAAAGAAGAGGCAGAACTTGAAGAGGAAAGAGAAGTTCTTGCTATGCAGGAACGATTGACAAGGCAAATTGATGAAGAAGACATTGGTTTAGAATTGTTACAGGTAATGCGGGAACAAATCCACTGTACTGAAATAGCAAGTTTCCTGCACTTCGTTTTGAATGTAAAATTTTTGGGGGTGATGTACTACATTTATAATACAATAACACATTTTTCAACACTTGATTGGAACTTATTCGTTCCATGCTATCAATTAAAGAGCCATTTCACAGAATGTAGTTCCCTTCTTGTTTTTGAACTGAGTTCTGTATATCATTCAGTTCATGACTGTATTTTAGACTGCTGGTCAAATGAAAGGAACACAAAAAGCCCCAAAATCTCATGTGCAAGCTGATTTTAGCAAGCTTTCAGTGAAAGCTCAGTGGAAGCTAGTTAAAAAAGAATCTCCGGAATTACCTGAACTCATCAAGGATTTTAAGGTTTCCCTTTTTTTTCCTTTTATCTTTAGTTTTGTTTAGGTTACAAGCATTGGTATTTAATATATAACGAATTTCAGGAAAAATTATCAGTGATCCAAGAAAAGCTATCGCCTTTGATGACTATGGTGGAAAGTAAAGAAATTATTAAAGAAGACCTCAGTGAATATGTGAAGCTTAAGTACAGTGCCTACCTTTCATATCTACTCAATATTTCGTTTTACTTAGCTTTGAGAGCTAATAAAACCATGGTAGAGAATCATCCCGTCATAGAAAGACTGGTGCAGTATAGAAGGGTAAGGAAAGTTAAGTTATGATTTACATTATATAATAATTGTTTCCAACATCCACCACTTGCCATTCCATTTTCAAGATTATAAATCAGTTGACCCCGATCGATGACAAACTCGAGCCTCAACTCGAAGAGCTGTGTGCTGGCTTCAGCCGAAGTGGGGATGAATCAACTAGTAATGAAAGAAAGGACGACAATAAACGACTGAAAAAAAGTAGTACATTGAAAGCGAAAGCAAAGGTATGACTTAACATACTGGAGCTTTTCAATAAATTATACTGTGTTCCAGTAAGTACAATCTCACAAGAATCATTGAATTCCAGAGTTCTGAAGATGAAAAAATAGCTGCAGAATTTTACAAATCTATGAGTGAGAAATTACTCCTTAACAACAACAATGCTGATGAATTGGAACAAATGTAAGTTGATTTTGTCAATACCGTAATCACTCATCTATCGCGGGGATTATGTTCCAGAGCCTCCCACGATAGGGGAAAATACGCGAAGTAGGAACCACATTTATTTAATTATTTGAATATATTCAAACTTATTTCAATCTCAATCACATACACACCCTCAATTACCTAAATAACCTTTCCCACAATCATTTGACCGGTTATTTGATATTTTTAAACTTTCAGCGCATAAACATACCAGTACTGTACCGCACGGAATTTATCATGAAATAAAATACATCCCCCCCTACATTAAAATACATACAATACAATATTATTTAAGATCCGCGATGTAGTGAATCCGCGATATAGCGAGGGATGACTGTATAATACTACCTACTTTATAAGCCTCTATACAAATTTGTTATTCGAACTTATCTAGGTCAGAAACTAAAAACTTGGAAGAGGAAGAACGACGTGCTATTAACTACGAGGTATGTTTGTTGTTATACGCTCTTATCAAATTTGGACATAAATATATTCGAATTTCTGCTCATTTTCATATGATAATATGATCGTTCCATGGTTCACAGATGGAGAAGAACAAGGGTCTCACTCAAAAGAGGAGGAAAATAGACCGAAATCCAAGAGTTAAACTCAGGCACAAATACAAAAAGGCTAAATTAAGCCGACGTGGACAAGTACGGGAATACAAGCCTGAAATCAAAAAATATTCAGGAGAGGCGTCTGGAATACGAATAGGACTGAGGAAAAGCATTACTCTTCAATAAAATTGACGACAATGAATAGTGTTTGTGGCTTATTGGTCTAGGAATTATATAGCGGTGTACCCACAAGTACCGACAGAATATTAGTTGGAACACTAAACGCAGTCAACAGCTGCAACAAATCTGGTTCACCCGGGATATATACAGGAGCTGTAGTTAAGTAATCCTTATTGCACACAGACCTATCTATCTCTTTGAAGTTGGAGTTTTAGTTGCCATTTCTTGCCTTGACTTGAACCAGTATGGGTTGGTCTGAGAACACTGGAAACCAATTACAATAAGCATAGGGCGTTATTGATAGTCTTCTGGGCAAGGTAATGCGTTGGCAAAAGGTCGAATGTGAGAGCTAAGCTTACATTATCGGAGGAAATAATATCAGGGGTGTCTATTTAAATACCACTATAATAATTGTAGCACAGTTCTAGTTGATCACATGAACCCTCACATATACATCAGTTGAATACCATATTATTGTTACAACACGCCAAGCGGAGGCATTCTCTAAATAGTAGTCAACTATTTTGCTTTAGCAAATTAAATCAACTCCCTTGGAGGCACAAAGCAGAAGGCTATTTAGTAATTTCCATGTATTCAGTACCAAGCCAAAAAGTCGCCACTAGATGGTGTTCGAGAATGTACCCACCTACGTGTGTAGGTCGCCTTGGTGCCGAAATACACGAAAATTACCAGTAGTTTTATAGTGAACAATGAGTCCCGTTTACTCTTGAGTCATAATAATCACAAGCTGACAAAATATGCACGATCGCTATGTTTACTTGCCCGTTGTGTGAGCGTTTTGCGTACAATTTACGTTCTGAAAATAAACATAGCTATTTATATTTAGTATAACGGTCCATACGCAAATGGCATTACTATTACCAACGAAGCTAAAAAAGGTGCACTGCCCGGGAATCGAACCCGGGTCGCAAGAATGGGAATCTTGCATGATACCACTACACCAGCAGTGCAAGTACGTCACGGCTCTGTCTAAACGTCATTAAGTTCTCTAGCGGCCCTGTCGCCCTCAGCACTACTATTATGAATTGACAGGCATTGCGTAGTGTTTAAATTATTTGAAAATGAATCTAGGACTATAGAAGATATAGATCGATATATACCTGTTATCCTTGTACACAGCTGCAAGCCAGAATGCAATTCAATTTTGCTCTTGCTGAAATTGTTGAAAGAAGCGGATTTCAGGACACTGTTGGAGCTCGTTGCAGAATACTGTACCTATAAATAAAGCGCTACTTTGACGATAATCCTTGGGTTTAAGATGAGGCTATATTAAAAAACGTCAGAGATAAGGTTGATTTTATATTGTAACACGATACTGGTATGGGACAATGCTATTCTAGTGGCAATATTTCATCTTTCTATTAGAAGCAAAGGATATACAGTATTCCCGTGGTTTGCGGAATATTGTCGAAGTATGGTCTGGATGCAGGCCCTGCCTCCTCCATCATCGGTTATCACGATTTCGTGATGTACGTAACCGCCTACATAATTATTTCGAGTTAAACCGATGACGAATACAATCCCGTGAAATCATTTTGACGACTTCACAGACGCTAACTCGATTATTTATAGTGCCCCTGAATTTACCTGCGTCGGACCCGAAACGCCTCACCCATAAAACGGCAAGAGAATGAAGAGAGAAAAAATATATTTCACGCGCAATTCTTTTTTCTCCCCAGGAGAAGCTTCGTCAACTGTTTTTTTTACATTCTCGAAACCATCTATCAAAGAACTGCTTACTTACGAAACAATTTTAGTAATTATAAAAAGCGAGTTTAATAGGACTAAGCAGCTTCAACACAAAATTGTGTATCAGTATTATGAATTACTTTAATTAAGCTTCAGAAAATGGTGGAACAATGATAACGAGGACATAGTTTAAAGCGTACTTCCGTTTAGCTTTATAGAGTGACAGCCTTACCTTACTTACCAACTTGGCTTTAAAACACCAGCGAAGGTTTTCCCTTATTCAACGGATATTGCTGTTCTTACGGAAGTATATTATAGATCGCTAGGTCTATCATTTCACAACTGAAGTCCATTGTCGCATAGCTTGAAACCCCCAAATATACGATTTTATCAAATTGAAAAGATCTCCAGCACCCTGAAGTAATATAAATACCTAACTTTCTTATTTAATGTTCTATTTGTAAATCCAGGTATTGTAATTGGAACTGATATATAATAAAAGTTTGATAGGTAATCATAAATATGCAAACGATTAAATGCGTTGTTGTTGGAGATGGAGCAGTTGGTAAAACTTGTTTGTTAATTTCGTATACCACCAACAAGTTCCCTTCAGAATATGTGCCAACGGTAAGACGACTATTTTTTTGATAAAAATTTTCTACTGTCTTTATATCAGGGTACACAATTACTGCAATGGGTCCCAAGTCTCGTCAAATCCAATAATTATTTTACATCTATAAGCGAAGTCGTATACCTAGTACATTATCCGGGATGTGGTTTTATATCCGTTATAATTTTACTGATTCATATCAGGCTTATTTGTCCAAATAACAACAATATCAAATTTTAAAGCTTACGGAAGCATTTTACATTATTATATTCCATACACGCACTGCTTTTAGTAAGATATAGAGCTTTGATAGAATATCCCAATTCAGATAAATGGGATCTGGTTGTACTGTGTTGTATTTTTTAACTGGTATTGGATACTTTTTTTCACATAGGTTTTTGACAACTATGCTGTCACTGTTATGATCGGTGGAGAACCCTACACCCTCGGACTCTTTGATACTGCCGGTAATTACGCCGTAACTTCAAAAATATTTAATACAATCGCACTAATAAACGTTTGTGCATATCTTTTTTAGGTCAGGAGGATTATGACAGATTAAGGCCTTTAAGTTATCCGCAGACTGACGTCTTTTTGGTTTGTTTTTCCGTAGTAGCTCCCTCTTCATTTGAAAATATAAAAGAAAAGGTAAATAACATAATGGCTGAAGTAGAATTTGGACTTATGTAATTTAACTCATTTCAACTTACCTTATACGCAGTGGGTTCCAGAAATCACGCATCACTGTCCCAAAACACCATTCCTTCTGGTTGGAACACAGGTAGACTTGCGCGATGACGTTAGTACGATAGAAAAATTAGCCAAAAACAAGCAAAAGCCAATCGGACACGACCTAGGAGAAAAACTCGCAAGAGATTTAAAAGCTGTAAAATACGTCGAATGCTCTGCTTTGACGCAAGTAAGTATTTATGAGTTCGCATGCTAAAAACTTATAGTTATATGGTTTTATGAGGTGTGAAAAGAAAATTACTACGTTAGGCAGCATTATTCGGTTACCATATCTATTTGATACTTAAAAAGACTGATCTTAAAACTACAGAAAGGTCTGAAAAACGTTTTTGACGAAGCCATCTTAGCTGCCTTGGAACCGCCACCAGAAAAGAAAAAGCATGTCTGCAACTTGTTTTAGGCAACTGTTAATAGGACTAAAGTGGTATGGACAAAAACTACTGCAATGCTGCCTGACCAAATTGTTTTGATTTTTATGTGTGATTATAGCTGCTTTCAGTTATCTTCTGCTTCTCTTCAACATTCGTGTTGTGTTGAATTGAATGCTGACACTAATTACTGTTTCACACGCACTATTATTTGTTTGAACTATGCTTAAAGCTTCCATCTAAGTCGTAAATAATTTTGGTCAGATGGTTACCATAAATATATCAGGAAAGACGCAGTTGGCTTGTCAAAAAAACTTCACACGTATGCATGTGCTTTGACAGCAGTTCGGGCAGAATTAATCCATGGTCATATTTAAAAACTTGTCATGTATAAATCGGACTTATGCAATTCTACTACTAGCATGTAAATAATAGTCATTTTTGTTACTTTTCATGCATGATATTGCTGTTAGCAAGTTCTGTAAGTACATGGTTATGATGAATAAAGTGAAACCAAACTTGATTTGATTAAGCTCGTTTTGTTTAGAGATTAGTTAGATATATTTTGAACACTAATGTTTTAACATCGAAAACTAACAACATCATTCGAAATCTATGCATTTTACTTATGGTATAAACATGGAAAGGTGCATAGCCAGTCGTTAATACATGCCTTCTTGCAGCATCGGTACCAATCAACTTGTCTAGTAATAAATTGAGTTTGGTCGAGACATAGCACTTTTTATTAGATCTGAGACTAACCGCTTGTAATGTATATAATTTAGATCTGTTACTGGTTTCACTTTTGATTCATTCATACTTACAACCTCATGTATGGGGCATGGTACCCTTGTCGTTTATAAGAACTCTGTTGTCTTATGCATGGCAAACTGTTTCATAATGCATTATCAGTCACGTGATAATCATGAAGGTGTATCATGTATGCTGAACTGCTGTTCACAAATGTATTTGATTTCTTCAATCCGTTTCTTTTATGAGTTTTCACTTTTTGTTAGACTTTTTAATGTGCAATCTATAAACTAGGCCATAGCATCTTACCTTAACGTAGTTCATGTGAATAATGACTTCTATTTTGTCTTTAGAAAGGACTGAAGAATGTGTTTGATGAGGCTATCCTGGCAGCTTTAGAACCACCTGAACCAAGACGAAAAAAGAAGTGTAATATTTTGTGATTTTGAAGCAATAAATGCACTTACTAAAACAATCTTTTGCATGGAAATACACCCCCCCCATTGGTTGTAACATTATAAGCAACCCCAACTCCTATTACTACATTTTCTAGCATGGTGGAGCCATTCAATATGTACAGACATCCCCTTTTGACCACTAATGGTCTGCCATGGCTCAGAATAACGTGTGTATGTATGTCGCGTATTTAACCTATTTTCATTTATCTACCCCTGTTTGTACTAGGATGATATGATTCACTGCACTGTTCTGATTTGAACAATACAGGAAGTTGTGTTGTGCTAGCAGTTTCTAGCCAATTTAACCAATCTCACAAAGAACTACTACTGCAGTGTAATTAACCTCATTGTTGGTAACTTCAAGAATCCGTTTTGTGACAAAATTTGTTGATGATTGAGCTCGCATGTGGATAGTCCTGTTATTCCATTTTACTATTTTTCTTTAACGATTTTTTTGAAGAGCGTGCTGCTCTTCCGTATTCGTAATGTGTCACGTGATTTGTTGGCAGTGGTTATCATTGTTTTCTGCGATCTATATTATATATTATCCTTGTCAATAGTTCTTGAAACGTAGAAATCAATTTATACTTTTTTCGTAATTAACCCGATTATCAGTCGCACAACATTCTTTGTTTACCAATAAAACTTTGCTTTTAATGTGGCATTATTTAAACAGATTAAAAGCTGTTTCTTGTATTTCTGTTGATCTTTAAAAATAAAAGATTGAGTTAGCATCCTGAATCGTAAAGTTAGTCGGCTAGTATGAAGAGGTGAGGTAGTAAGGTATGTCATGTCCTAGTATAACTGCCTCCCAGTGATCACGATAGTGTTTCTACGAGTAACTGAACAGTGAACAAGACCGAGTCTGTGAGTGCTTTTATAGGTATCAACTTCCGTGGCTGAATCGGCCTATCAAAATCAATCTTGTCCACTTTTGTCCATTGCATGTCCCTGTTTTCACTGAAGTTGAGTTCGACTTCACAGTCAGCCGAACAACCAACAAGAATCTAAACAGAATAAACATGGTTATTTACTAGAAATGTAAATTGCCATACTTAGAGCAGTTATACCTACCTCAAAAGTGCGACAAGTCGAAGGAGATTGTAATATGCCAGGGCAAGTCTTGATTTTCAGCAAAAACGAGCGAAGGGATTGCTCAAGAGATGTTAGAGACTGCTCTTTGCTAAGTGAAATGAAAGTATAACAGTACTTTGTTGATTCCAAGATAAGGATAAGCATCACATATACATCAAGAAAATTTCTTGTTAGATGCTCCGTGAACATAAGGAAATAAAAGGCAGAATTTTCCATCAATCAATTGATTTATACCTAACCCATAGTGCAATGGGATACTAAGTCAAGTTTTTGAATGCTCCATAGCAAGAATATTCCCTTCCAAAGCCAGTAAGATTTCCTCTCCATTAAAATGACAGAGCCAAGGGACTGTATATTGATTTGTTATAACAACTTCATTGATATAAGTCACAACACACAGGGACATAGTTCAAGCTTTTGACATACCAATAACAGACGGAACAGATGGATTCGTAATCTAAGGGACGACAGTCTAAGTGTTCAGGATCCTTACAGCAGGGCTTCTCAAACTAGGGGTCGTGCGACGAGTTTTAGGGGTTGCAAAGGGTACACCAATTTCACACAAAGTATTACATATATATAAATTGTATTTTTTGAATTTTGAAACGCAATTATTAACTAACATGTTAACAGCATCAACGAACATTGAACCACGGTTGGACTTGCTATGCAACAAAAAGCAGTCGCACTCAACACACTGAATTAGAAGGAGTGTTAATTTGAATAATGTTTGATTGTTGTATGTACTCGAGTACTTCGAAATAAGATTTAACTGTTTGATAAAATATCTAAAATGTATATTTTGAACTGTTTGAAAAGTTTGGGAAGCCCTGCCTTACAGTATGAAAAAACGAATAAATCTGTTAAAGTACCATATAGCTTGAAAGACCTGGATCTCAAAAACAAAGTTTTCCTTCGGATCATTCTCCTCTTTGACCAAGAGGGATAGATGACAAATCTTATTCTGCAAGAGAACAAAAATAAAACACGATTTTTAAATCATTTCGATTAGGCTTTAAAATTAATAAAACTTAAACTTTTTGAAGAAGAGGTCGGAGGGATGACAGAGCCTTTGTGATATATTCGTTCAAACCCGGATGACATGAGATATGAATGGGCAACCCATACTTCCTCCTAGTCAGAAATATCTCCGCGGGATAGAGTCTCCTTGCATGCAGTATTTGATGCAAGGCAACCTCCAAAAATTCACTCAGTATATCTGATGCAGCTGAAATGACAAAACACAAAAAATATAAAGATCAACACTGCTTGTGCCTGGAACCACAGTCAAGAGCAGCTATGAGAAATTGGCTCTATTCACACAATCTTTTCCCATGTAGCCACAAGAACAATTTACATTCAAAATCTCTATTGAGATCAATCGCATTCCTATTATTATTAGTTAAAAAACCAATGTATTGTTCGGACGAATTTACGTATGTTTTATCCATGGGTGTGGGGTCGGCTAACTTTTACTGGAGTCGGATTCAGTAAAGATATCCCCGACTCCAGACTCCTTTAAGTTTCAGTTTGGATTCAGTTTTCCACCATTCTTGTATTAACGAGTTTCGCCCTCGTCCATATTTTAGAGAGGGATCAGTGATGCTACTGCGAGAGTTTGGTTAAGATTGATTAGTGGGAAGACTGTAATTGTAGGTATGAGCTAGTTCACCAGTGAAGTAAACAAGGGTAATTTCTGTGCATTCAGTACCTAGTCGTCCGACAGACATGGGTCCGCTCGTCCTACTTTGTATACAACAACAGCAGTGATTTATGTAATGACTTGTATAAAATGCAATTCAAATTATACATCTATTATAAAGTCTCAAACCTATATGAAGTTACATATTGAGGATGTAAACCCCAATGGTACTTGGTGAGTAGGGTTGGGGATGGGATATTGTTACTGTTCCAATCGAGGATTAGCGTTGATATTTTTCAAGTCAAATTCAACGAAACCGGGATGTAAAGTTCATGTTTCAATATACATTGACTGTATTTATATCTGTAATTAAATAAATCATCACTAGATGGTGCACTCACATAAAGTACCAACTTACAGGTGTAAGTAGTCTTGGTACCAGCACTATCTCCGTGTCTTTGATTAACGCACATTTACCTTGCTTACAGTCGACCCAGCTGTATAAATAGGTCACAGGCATCATTGCAGCGATGATGGTGGCATTAAATGACGTTACTGTAACCCCTTGGCTCCATCGTAAACCCGTCATATACTATAACTTACTCGAAAACACAAACTAACTTGCATATTGAAGTGTGTACCAACCTACTGCTGTGTATGCTGTCGTTATTTGTGTAAGGCAAACTTTTCCAGTTGGTGACACACTTTTTAAACATACATAATTTCATGACACAGCAATTCAGTTTTAATAGTAAACCAGAGGTACTGGTACATAAATACATTTTAATGTCCGCGTCCGCGAGACACCTGTGTACTGCAGGCGACACACTAATGTGTCGCGACACACAGTTTGGAAAGCACTGGTTAAGGTATACAAGGCTCTAATTTATAAGCTAATTTCAGTTTGGTTCAAGGGGTACTCAGAAATTCTGCGCTGTTATTATTCGTGCATACAAATGAGGCAGGTCCAAGGTTAGGTTCGAGGGCATGATATGGCTACCGTTCGAATCTGGGTTTGGGGTGAGGGGTGTGTTTCAATTTTCTATCCCACTATAAAACAAACCCAATTTCAAATTCATGATGTATTTGATACAACCTTGTCTTTTTAGAAATAAAAAAGTAACCACCAGATGGTGCTCCAGAATATAACGACCTGCATGTACAAGTCGTATTGACATATATGCAACAAACCTTGTCCAGCATGTCTTTGTTTAGCAGCATCACCTTCAACTGTTGCATCTAATTCGGAATGGAATGGAATATCTATAGCATCCGCTTCTACAGTTATATCTTCAAGATCGACTTGTTCCTCGAGTCCAATTTCCATATCATCAATAAATCCATCTAAAAAAAGGTGATGGAGGGTGTCGTGAGTGAAAATTCACTCCGTAGCAATTGTGCTCAAGAAAGATGAAAAGTTTCTTAGTGCACACACACATACACACTATACGCCGCACATGAACAGTGGTGTGTTTTTGCATGAACCATAATTGGGTTTAAAGTTCATGAGTTTAAAGACCACCAAACAGGAAGCGTATTCATTTCAAAATGAAGCGACAATGTTTAATACACTCAAAACGGTTTGTTGGAAAAAGAGCACATGAATATGCGAACACGAATAATGACTACAAAAATATATTTTCTGAAACATCCAAGAAGGAAATCGTCCATAGAATGGAACGTTTAAAATACATCCGATTCTCGAATTTTAAAAGGGAAGCAAGCGTACTTGTGTGTTTGTGCCTAGTAAAGAATGAACCATCTCTTCTTTACACAGTAAGAGCGCGAGGTTTAACCGCCCATAGCGGACAAGTCAGGTAGAGAACATGGTCATATTTAGAGAATTAGTGTACACTCACTCCCCGTCACCCAATATAAACCACATTTGCACAATATCATAAAATTACTCAACCATGATCACAAACAAATCGGAACTATTGGACCATGACTGCCAACCGAATTTTGTGCATTTAAAAAAGGGCAGCTCGAAAAGGCAACGCCTAAACGTGAGAAGAGCGCTATACCCGTATGGAATGCGAATGGAAAAGATGCTTTGCCAAGTAGTATCAAAACAACATATTGCGCATTACTAGAATATAGTGCGGTTACAATATCCCTGGTCATATTACTTGGTGTTGAAATATGAAATATTCTGCATAATTCTTACAAGAATTGGCCGGGGACACAGGACTGTACAAAAAATTCATGTGTAGTGGAGGGTAGATGTTAATAAAATCATTTAGGGTAAGTTTCTATATTCCTAGCTAAAGGGGTATATGAATGAAGCGAAGGGTTTAATAATTATTTTATACCATAAAAGGATATGTGTATGTGTGAATTTAACAAAAAAGAGCAGGCGATCTACCAGATCTACCGACTACATGGTCTCGGGTTGGAATCTCGCCTGCGTCCATCACATTCACCAAGCTCAATCAACCCAGCCATGTAAATTATGTACTGGCAAATAGTACTCCGGGGTCGCTACAGCAATAATGGTGA
>QRAM01000046.1:200067-244000 GCA_013436055.1 Halocynthia roretzi | reverse complement strand
CCATCTAATAAATAATTCGCTGAATAACATCTAGGGAGCTTTTCTAATTTCATTCCTGATATAAATTCAAGCACTATCAGAAAAAAATGTACTTGAATTGTTTGAGCCATGTTTTGAAATAATGCAAAAGAAGTTGGTCTTGCTTTTCGCGCTACTGATTTGCTTTCCACGCGACACTAGAAAAATTGCCAGTTCATGCAATTTCTAGTGTTCCTTTTTCTAGTTTTCCTGGTGGACTGTGTGATAGAACTGACCGCGATGTGATTCACACTGCCTTAAGGGAAGCCGAAGAGGAGATCGGTATACCTCAACATAATGTAGATGTTTGGGGTCTGTTACCAAATATTACGGATAGAGTATGTATTCTTGTTGCTCCCGTATTGCTTCCCGCATCGTTTCTATAGTTTGATTTTTTCTCCAGAACCAAACAACAAAAATATCTCCTGTGGTGGGGAATATTGGAGTGATCCGTTTGGATCAACTGAAACGTAATAACAGTGAGGCAAGTTTATCAATCTTTTTACAAGGATTATGCATATCGTTTTCTATTTTTCATCAAGTTACGTAAAATATTTCTATTGGTAAAAATATCAAGTAGCTTTAGCCATTGATGTTGTTGAATTCTAATGCAGTATGGAAAGAAGATTATATCAACTGGCAACACTGAAAATTAGTTTGATGACATGCTTATCTTCAACTAACAGGTTGAAAAGATATTCACAGTTCCAATAAAACGTCTGTGTGACCGAAAGATCAATAGATACACGAGGTTCAAAACCGAAAAAGGAGGATCAATATTGTTGCCGGCTTTTCCAATTGAACCAAGGATTTGGGGGATAACTGCAGTTGCAACTCAACTCCTGTTAATCGCTATGTTCCCAAATTTATCACTTACCTCAAACTAGATTGATAATGTCTAGCTTTTGTGTTAAGGAAACTTTATAGGAAATTGTATGTTAATTTGTTAATGATATTCTATTATATAATATGGATTTTTATTATTTACAGAGATTTACTCCTATTTTTTTTGTTTGAAAATAATTATTTTTAATGAATCCCAATTAAGTATTCCTTTGCAATTGCTCAATTATAATCGTAAGAAATGAAACCATAGCATTGCAATAATCTCTCATGTCAGAAACATCACAATATTCTTATAATATCCATTTCAGCAGGAGGGGCAGTTCGAATCAATATCTATGCGCCCCCAGCACACCTATGGACTATTTATCAGCAACATGAAATGGTTACGAGTTATTTTGTGTCCAGTTGAATCTCATACCAGCCACCAGATATTTTAGTCTTAATTGTAAATGCTGATGGCAAGGTTCATTGAATGATGCAAGAGACTCGATAAAACTTGTTATGTAATGTACTGAAATCTGAGTAACTAAAATAAAATGGGAATAGATTTGGTAACTCATTATGCAGCTGATAATTATATACATAAGCACAATGGTAATGAAAATCCCACTAATTAATATATCGCTAAGTTAAAACCACTGGAATCCAGGAAATACTATTACACTCTCGAATATTCTCCATAGAATGTAAACGGAGGAGAATGGGCATGAGCAAGCAAAAATTTCTTGTCACAAATATGCAATTAAAAAAATACTACAGACTTTGATTAAAAAGACTATTGCTTTTTGAGACAGCATTCAAGCTAAAACAAAAGAATAAAAAGTAACTAGTTGGGGATTTGTTTGCTCTAGTCCAGTATAGAACATAGCTTGTAACTATGTATACCCATGAAAAAAGTATATGATGGAACACCATAGAAACAGCTCGTTAAAGCATTCAATTATTGGCGAATTGAAATCGTTGGCATTGATGAATACCTCGTTCAAATTAATTTCATACATACATAGCAAATACTAAACCATCAATAATGACAGTAAAGCTATGACATTATAACACTAATGATAATTTATTACACAAATTAAACCTTATTACAGTTCAGACTTGTCTGACAGATTGAGATTGTCCGTCCAACATGAAATATCACAGAATTAATTTTGTTTTGCTTGAATATTTGACAACCCTGCTAATCTGACAAGCTGGGAGAAAATTGATTGGGATTATTGAGTATGCAGTTTCCATATAGGTTATTACCAGATTATACCCGAATACATAAATCTTCTAATCAGGGTACCATAATGCCATGCTAGATGGCAGTTTGTTAATCTCCGAAAAGGAAGTATGACTTGAGATCCAAATGCTTAGCATGCAGCGATCGTGCATCAAATTAAAGAACATGGCTATTCGGGACTACAATACTCTGTGCGAATTTGGTACACTGCAAGAAAAATCATTAAAGGTTTTTATTTATTATCTTATTATTCAGTATCACTTAAAGCCGCATACAAGCTGACCAAGCTTTCAAGTTGATCACACGATTCTCAGCTTGAAATTCTGGGTTAGGCTTAAGCCATACACTACCGGAAAACCAAAGATTCTTACCTTCTATATTCAATTGCTATCACCGAAACAAAATTTCCGACAACAGTTTTCCATTTCCTTTTAAATTCTATTGTGTAAAACTTGATATTTTTAATACCGGTACATCGAACATATGTTTTAGTTTACATTTTAGCCGCAGCATATTGTCGTTACGGTAAATGGTGTATAGCAAGTGCAAAAAGTGCTGCTCCATTAGGCTTGCATCCTATCTACGTTGTAAAAGTTGAACCTTAGTCAATATTTGCAAGTTTTTTTTTACCATATGGTAATTATAATGTGGATCTGCTTATTGCAGTAATTTCCAGGGAAAAAATTAGTGGAAATAATGGTGGTTTACCAGCGCTGCTTCAGTAATTCTGGAATATAAATTTCTACCGGCTCTGAAAACAGGAATTTTTAGAATTCATTAATTACAGTGCTGACCATAAAACTTTGAAGTATGTAATATACAACAGTATGCACTGGGTTTAGAATTTTAATAAACCTTCATAAAAGAAGCTAATCATTATAATATGTCAAAATAGTAAGAAAATATGGCACAAAACACTGGTATCACAGGTGGAACAGGACAGTGATTTAGAAAGGGATGTTAGAAGAGGATGTTCACATGGCTATCATGAATAATACATAGTAAAAATTTTATAGATAGGAAATTGGCAAATTGAACTAAGTTACCGAAGAAGAAGGCAGTAAATTTTACTATTACAACTCGGTCAGATTTTTTGAATGTTATTTTTTTAAAGATATTTAGCAATATATAAGTACATCCTGTACATCAACAGTGTTGAAATTATCATAAGTGCATATATTTAATACTAGTAGGAAATTGATGAAAGGAAATGCAAAATAAAAACAGCAGATATAAACACAGTACTCTGGTTACGTGTCGATCAAATGTTACTTGGAGGAGTTACAGTTGGTGGATATTCCGGGGCCATATTGAAAGGGGTTTGTCTCAACCACAAGTCTTTGTTTACCTAACAGTTTTAGCGAGGGTAACATTTTAATACCATGTAAAGAGTTAAAAAACAGCAATGACTCACCTTGCTAATAGGATTAAAGTGGCTGGAAAGATATCGAGGCGCAGAAGCAAATCGCTTTGGGAAAGCCTCTGCAGGATGCCCGGTAAAAGCTTGACTGTAATCCGTCGTGTAATGTCCCATTCTTTCCGCTTTCAGTTCCCTAATCCATCTTTTCTTTGTACTTTCATGTAACCCAAAATTTGTTGGCTGACCTGGTGAGAATATAGTAGAAGGATACATATAAATATATATGACATCCGAAGTAAACAGTGAAATGTGTCAGGAACTTTTCAAAATTAAAAAACGGGCCAACCATAATAATTGCATTTTGTGTGCAAGTGTGTGGGTATTAGCAAGGCCTATAACATTATGGATAAGTTAATGTTGTTTATTACCACATCTTTACCTCTCATTGGATAATCAGATCTTTCAGGTGCCCAGGCCAGTTTATGGCCATCCCATTTGCGTAACTCTGGAAGTTTATCCGATTCCTCTCTGGATCTTTTATTGAACTGTTCGTCGTACCAAGAAATCAGGTTATTGCTGTACCTGCAAATGACCGGTGCTTGAATTGAATTGCATTAACAAATGTTAAAGTTCAATCACTTTAAGAAACAAAATCTTGGTTTGTGAATCAGGTGATGAAGGACCAAAATCTATTCCAATTGCAGTCAAATGTTCTAGTGATATAACACAATTAAATTCACACATACAGTTGTATTTTAACCCCTTTTAACATTTATATTCTGTGAAACAATAAATACCTTGCTTGGAAGCTTCGATGGTTGTATTATTTCTTTATTCAAGCTTAGTTCTACCCTAACTATCACGGCAAAATGTTTGGGGAACGAGTTGGCAAGATTGGGGTCGAACATAGTGCATAGGGGGTCCCCTCAGGGGTCAATTTCTGTGGTATGGCAATTGACAGGTCCAAAGTTTTATTTCAAGTTTAGCCCGTACCTAGATTACTACTGCAGAGTGCAGTTTTTCTTCTAATTCCTTTATTTGAATATTATGCAGAAAAAAAATAGTTTCGAAACACAAATCTCCCTGTATGTTCGATCATACAGATTTTCTACATGATATCAGTTGAAGAAGTTAATAAAAACTTAATCCAGACTCCTGAACCATTGAAGCATCGTTTGACAAATCTATTTATCAGCTTTCTCAGAAACTAGCATGCACAAGCATAGCATACTTGCAGCTGAATATGAATCTACTACTGCGAGACTGTTTACTCTTTTCAGGTGTTTTTATTCACATTGTGGAGCGATAACATATTGAAGTGTAACCGACTCACGTTTTCCCATGATGCATGAACAGGTGGTCCTTGCACAGACCTTCATTTCTCATTAATGCAGCACGTCGTATGATGACGTCCGGTTTGTGATCTTTGTACAGGGAAAAATCAGCTCGATGTGTGCTCGTGTTTGAATGTGTGCCTCGGACAAACTGCAAAAATGTGTTTGTTCACAATCGATGGATTTTCTGGTTCTAACTTGAATGAAATGAATAAATATCATAATGAAATAAATAATCTGAAGCCTAGCGGCTCAGGACACAGATATCAGAAAAAATGAATCTCGTCTTTCAACCATAATATTTCATGCTCAACTAAGCTGATGGAATATACCACTTTATAAACTACCTTAACAGCTAACCTACCCCTTGTCAATCTATGTATAGCTCAAACCGAATTTAACATGGTAACTTTTTCCATGTGAAAATGCCCACAGCATTGATGGCTATACGATGGTCTGTTATATTTTCACAAGGTTAGATTATGGAAACCCTATGAAACTACATTTCACCTGGAGATAGTGACTCCCTAATCCTGAAATTTCAACAGTGATATCAAATCATTCTGGCGTATGTATCTTTCTACCTCAGCCTCAGATTTTTGAACAGTATATAATGGCTACTAGTGATGTTGCTAGTATAGACTTTCCACGGCACTAGAGTGCTATCATCTGCTGCCTAATGTTCAAGGTAGGTGTATTTGGATAAGTATACCAATATTAATATTCACATAGGTAAAACTAAGGATGCGAGTTCATATCAGAAACCATTTGTAAGATAGTTCAGTTCCCGCTATGCTAAGTGACCAAATATGATTTGAATACTGACCTGTTTCCTTTCTTCACACCAGTTTCCAATCAGAGTTTTATTGGCATATCGTTGTTCGATTCGCCATCCCGGCATTTGCCACTTCATGATATCTCTTTGAGCACCAGTCATTTTTGATTAATTATATTCTTCTGCCGATCAAGCTAGCTATTCATCAGCTGGGACAGGCATGGCTACGCGTTGCTATGGCCATGACTGGGCACCGGTGCGCCACCTTACGTATATTAACTGATGATATATTTATGACACTTGCGCGATTGATGAATATGCGAACAGTGATATGTCGCCGTACATAATGTTAAGTATTATCTATGCTTCAACGATACTGATGACCTTAATTAGGTTATAGAAACTACTTGGGTCGATCATCATCCCATCAGTGACTACGAAGTTGTCATCTAAGTAACTCTTTCAAAAGAAAGCAGAAAATGAATTGACGGAAAGGGTGCTCTTTCATGCAGTAATTCTCCATTTTATAAACGTTGTCTAAATAGTTTACTTGCGTCTCTGAGTGGGCTTAATTGCGTTAAAATCGACTGGCATAGTTAGTCCTGACGTTTGCGTCGAAAAAATCAGCTCCTTGATTGTAACAGCGTAAAACGACATAAACGGTGGATTTTGACGGTTGTGGTCAATACAATAGCCTATTTTATCGCACAGCTAGCACGGCGCATATAGTTGATTAATGCGTGAAAACATGGATATATAAATCGTGTAGGGCGATGTATAATCGTAGTCTCTACATGATATAATTTATGCGTACCATTGCTCCCAACACTCGATTCGAGTATGATAGTCACCAAGATTTATGAAAAGCGACAGAGACGGCGTTAGGAAAAATAATATGGAATTGATTATCAAAACCGAATCGTGATTATCTGTTCCTGATCTCGCGCAATATTATCGTTCGTACAAAATCTTTAATGGAAATATAATTCAATACAATAGCGTTCAATTTTCGAGTTTCCTCCCTTGTTGAGGGGCGAATGAGATAAATACATATTTTAATCAGGCATTTAACTATAGCAATCCACGACCATTATATTCGTCAATTCCCCTGAAACCAATGAGCATCGAATATAATATTTTCACTGAACCTCGGTCGTTGCAGCAATTTAGCCTAATATAGTTGTAACGTATATGAATCCTTACTTAAATAACTAAATTCATAAACTACCAATTTAAAAGAATGACTGTCATATATCGCTAAATATTTCATGAGGAACATCGATTTTAAATTCGTGATTAATTGAAATCTTTTTTGTTCTGATACCCTAGAGGTGGAATGAAGAGTATTCGGTACTACGGATTTCGATTTCTCTTTCGCCGTGCATTAATTTAACAATCCACTACAATCCTTCAAATAAATCCACTTACTTATATTATAGCCTCCTCTCCATCTTATTCAACACGTTGAATAACGAACTAGGCCAGTGAGCAGGCCGACGAAGTGAGCGAAAATCGATTGGTAAATCGATATTTTCCTTGGGATCTTAACAACCAGACTGACTTAACAGCAAAAGACTGCTATGTACCAGACCAGCCCGCTACTGGCGTATACGAAAAAAAACCGAAAAAAGCTGTTTCCTCACAAGAAGCAAGGAATTTCGAATCGACTAATAATTGCGCACGTGGCGCATTCGTTTAGTCATAATAAATTACTGATTACCAATGACACGGAAAGCACAATTAGTAGAGAGATGAAATGATTTTCTCTGTTTCATCGATTGCGTGCTTATGAAAGAATAGATTGTGCTCACATGTAGCATTCTTCCTTTAAATCTGATTGTTGAGAATCTAATTGATTCACATATGGCATCTAGCCTACACGATTTTCATAACATAACATTTATTCATTTTTTTGAAAAAACGGTATGGCGCATAAGGCACTGATAACACATTACAGAATTTCATACCGTGAACCACAAACATCGGTGTTTTGAAGTTTAGTTGGAGACAATAAAAAAATGTAAAGGTGGTGTACAGGTGAAGTATACTACACGACAGTAAACAGAAAGGTTATTTCAACTACTTTTACCATATCAACAAACATTAGTTCCAATCAAGCTAAGATTGAATGTCCTTATAAACCCCAGAAATTGTCTCTTATGAGCGGAGAATTACTTTTATTTTATAATGTACCTTAACTCCGGATCATATCTCATTATTTTTCAACATAACCACGAATACAGGGTCAGGGAACCACAGAATTGGGAAGTAAAGTAGCTTCCTTTTATTTAATCATTACCAGCTATGCTTGTCTTTATAATAGTCATATTATGATATTCTATAGAAAATTAAATATATGGGATCTTAAAAAATTGTATGCATAAAATTAAAATAATTAACGACATTAAAAAATAAACCGGGCTGTAAAAACATCGCCTGGAAGCATTCGTTACTGAAGTAGTCAAGCGATCGCTTAGGTCAAAAGCTGTAATGTTTAGCTGCTGACTAGTGTTTATGAAAGTCCATGGAGTTGAGGTGATGCTTGTGAATATTGATGATACTGCTGACTGATATTTCGTTGCAGAAGTGACAAGAATAGACGAAGTAGGCAGAAGCTTGCCAGGCCTGCTCTGACAATCTTCCCACTTGGGTGACTCTGGCGACTGAAAACCTGTCATTTATGAACACAATTAGATCTTGTGGTTCAGCCCAGCTACTATTGTCATTATCGTATATCTTGGAGGAAAAGACAACTCTCGGATCATAAAATATTTATTGAGATGGGAATTATTATCGAATTATAGTTGTTTCTTAAGACGCCCGAATTACAGTTATATTCCGCATCAGTGACGTCACAATAGAATGCAATCGAGACATTTGAATCTTCGGTGACACCCTATATCTAGGCTTTCTTCGTTCATGCATTATCTAGAATGCAATTCCTATACGCAAATGTTAAAATAACCCCGTTCAACGATGATTCCCTTACGCTCTATTTTGGGAACGAATACGTCTCAGCGTTAGGCAGGGTATTGATGTAGTGGTAAATAACCATATTGGTGGTTAATGCTCGGTGACATAACCTTTGTCAGATGATTTTGTAGTTTCGAGGTGTACTAAACCACAGCTAAAATTTTGAAATTTGAACAGCATTTTGGGCCTCATTTTATCTGAAGGTCATCTTATTCTACGAAGTATATCGTAATTTTAGCCTTGATAGATGTAGAATTTTATGCTATAAGTCTACACTAATTAATTATTATATTAATATTTATTAATATATCTAAGGAAAAAAAGTTCAAAATCAGTTTCAGTTGGATGTTGTAAATTCACAATATGAAAATGAGATACCTGTAAACCTGTAATTGTTTTGAATTTGATCATATACGAATTCTCTTTCCTAATCAAGCTTTTTTAAGAGAACATGCACTATTACTCCAGTAGCTCTTTACCAGTGTGGTGTATCATTGCGTTCGAATTATCCCAAAAGTACTACTTCCTAGTTAATGAATGCTATACAACCAATCAAAAAGCTGTGACTAATATCAACTACAGTCAAAAATATCCACAGCAATTCTATGAAAAATGAACACGAAATTAAAAAACAGAATTCTTCTAGCGATAAGGGTAATACCAGAAATTGACCGTAAGACTGCAACCTATATGTGACATCGAGGATAATAAAATACTGCAATAAATAATGGATAAGTTCACATGAACCTCATCAAATGATAATCTGATAATAATGTAAGACAGCATATAAGATATAAGGTCTTTCACTCACCAGTGCACAGAAAGGCAGACTGACCACCATACAATTTAGTATGGTTATGAACTCTGAAAAATGGACATTGGGCCCAGACCTGCAAACAGTTAGACGCTTCCATTTCCCTCGATTTGTTACGAACTTTGCTACTATCGTAAACTTTGTGACCAGCGGCACAAATCCACTTTTTATAAGTGTCCTGTTATGAAAAATTCAAATATCAGGTTTGTGTTCATATAAGATCATGTATTGGCATAAATCAGAAATATTTCAAATTTTAAACTTAGCACTTCCCAATACGTGCAATATACAGATGTCATTCACTACCGGACCAAATAAAATCCAGTCGAACTAGTATATTTTCAAAGGTCAACTTGGAATCTGATAGAAAGGTATGTAAAGTGTGCGTATTGATCATCATGTGAGTGGATGTATACAATGGTAGATCCAAGGTTTTTTATGTGTATTTCAACAGAAACATACAAGGCATTTAAAACACCAGATATTTCACCCATACTTCAGAGCTATTGTTTGATTCGTAAAATGCACCATTTCAATTTTTTATTTGTAAGCCATTTTTTACTTATTATTCCTAGTCATAGAATAAGAGGATAAATAAATCTGACACCTATCGGGGTGTGATAGGTGAGAAAATCAATGCGTTTACCAACATCAGATAACAAAGTACAATTAAGTTTACAAGTTTGTCCCAACTGCCAGAATTTTCACCTTCAAAAATATCTTGGGTTCAAGGAAAACAAGGCGGTGAGCTTTCCTGTACAGGTGTCATAAAAAATCATGGATAGATCAAAGACATTATAACCTATCCCTTTCGCTCAGGGGGGAGGCGAGCAATGTGAGTAATACTCCAGGGGATTGAGGAGAGAAAACCTTAGTACATTTGACGACCAAATCAATAGTTCAATGCATTTTAAAATGGCAGGAAGGCTTCATGATATGAGGTTGAAGAGAAGAGTAGATGGAAATTGGCTTTTATTATTCAGAGATCAATCAATTCCTAATCAGGCTTTTAAATCTATAGATGAATAGGAGTGGATCCAGGATCTACAATACAGACTTTAGAATCTCTGTGATTTACATTTCAAACCTTCCCAAATTATATCCATTAAATTGGATTCAATAGTTGTAAGTGTTTTTGCAACAAAGATTCATGTTCCCTCTTTTCTCTCGTTATGATTCGTTGACAACAAAAATTTACCTACTACAATGCTGTGAACTTGCTAATATGTAGAAAATAATCTACCACAAAACTTCAGTAAGCGTTTTAAAATTCTTCTTGAATACCTACAGTAACTATTTTGAGTTGTAAAACTCTAGGTAGATCATATTCATACTATTTACCAAGCCCTATCGAAAGCGGCCTCATATATTAAATATTTAAGATTAAATATAAAGATTTAATTCCTGATAATGATAGCATCTGCCTATCGTGTAGTGGATTGAAAGTCCTTGCTATTGACAATTCAAATACCAGTACTAATTAGCTATGTTAAACCAATAAGTACACGAATAGTATGAAGGCGACAAGCAACTGAAGCAACCATGCTGCACTTACCTTACAATGCTCTATCGACCAATTGACCGAGTAGTTATGAGGTGTTGCATATTTAGTTATGGTCAGCAAGAAGGTGTTGTAACTGCGCGACAGATTGTAATCCGTTTCCAAAATGTCCTTGACGGGCTCACAACACTTGCTATGGTTTTTCTCTGCACATTTCTGTAACATGTGATTTTTATCTCGCAATACTTCTCTGTGTTCGTCGCAAAAAATTTGCATTGTTTTATTGTAGCGTGGTACGATGTAGGAACCGTTTGAACTGAGCGTAATCGGAAAGCGTTTGCACGGCATCGTGATAGTCTGAGAAAGATGTCTTTTAGCGTTGCCATGATGAATTGCTTCGGCTAGTCGCACATTTGGGAACATGGTTGTAATTAACAAACAGGAAAACAGCAGTCGTACAAAACTGATACATGTTGATTTTGAAAATCTCGGTACATCGCGTCGCAAAAACTTGAATAAATGACCCTTTTCGCAAAGTTGAGGACACCACACATGTTTGTATGTGTCGGACCTTTTGAAAGTGTTTTTAAGGCACGCAGAATGACTTACATGGCAAATGTTTGCATTGGACAGTTCTTTTCTGTATGAAGATGAGGTTTTCCGCATATAATTTCCTTCTTTTACCGACATTCGTGTTCGTCCCGAATTGATTGTTTCTCGTTGAGCAACAAGTTTTTTGGCCTTGAGCAAAATCTCTTCGGAGAGAGAAATCCATGGACATGGTTGCAGCCAAAACGCAGAAATAAAGAGGGTGATTGGTTCCCTTGGGAAATTATCTTCTCTTTCAAATATTGAAGAACGTGATGTGACTGTGGATTGCACTATCTCTTGAACTAGATTGTTAAGAGTCACAGGTCTGTTCCCACAATTGCATCCATAAATCTTAAAACATCTGCATTTGTACGATGTTGGTGAGCGGTGGGAACTTATAGGGGTGAAGAATTCATGACGAACATATTCAAGCTCCAATTTTTCAGTACAGGTCTGCTCAACCGTGGCGTCGTAATTACTTCCACAACGTGATTCACTTTGATCCGTCGGTGTGACATTAGTGCTACACAAAACACTTTTCATAATGCATTGACTCTTCTGTCAATCGCTGAATTGCGATAGCTTTAAACTAGAGGCCACAAAACCTATTCAATTTTTCAAAAAGAAATCAAGACATCAAGTTAAATAGTAATATTAATCCACTGAGTAACATAATGCCAATATCAGTGGTGATTTCATGGAAATAGCCCCTATGGCAAGCACTAAAACTGTGCTCCCAAACATCTGAGACCCTCTTTTAACTAAGATTCCATTATAGTGAATATTTTAGGGCTTTTCTAACAATAATGAAAAGTGGTGAGCGACGAGTTCCCTCGAAGCACATGCCAAACATGCCATTGGTACACCACGGGCCATTATTATAGTAAACATATCTTGGATATTCTTATGCGAAAAGTAATTATGTTATCTTAGCTTCAGAGATAAATAAATGTGTTAAATTTATATTCTATATCTACATAACACCACATATTTTTGGACAGTAATACACCTATTATCCGGTACTCATATATCCATAACTCTCAAGCAACTCGCACCCAGAAAAATGAATCTCTAAACTACCTATTAGGAGCTCGTTTGTTTGACCGTTAACAATTATTACTCCCGTTTCGCTTAATTACACTCCTATTTCTTCCATTCCTACTATATTTGGAATAATAATAAAAATACTGATGCATATATAGTGTTCTAATGAGTTTTGTAAGGCGCTATAGTAATTGAATGATGACCAGACATCCAAAAAAAGTCGGTTTTCCGACAAACGTCGTATTGATACCGGATAAGAGGAAGTTCACTGTAGTGGACTTCAGAAAAGATGGTCTTTGCGAATGCGGTTTATCTTTGATACTCATCTTGCACAAGAAGAGTAACAGTAAATAATACTCAGATTGTAAAATACATCTATATCTGAACTCCAATGAAGTTGGGCCTTCCGTACTGTGCAGTAGCTTAGTCATGGCAATGAAATAATCATGCGATGTTCACTACACTTTTTGATGTAAAATATCGCTGTACAATCCTGCATTGAATGAACTAGTTTATTCGAGCTTGGGTAGGTGGCACAATTGCATATGCAGATGCTCCTATACTTGCGAACAGGATATGCAACTGGGATTTCTGCCAATGCTATTATTGTCAATACTGAAAAATGTATATAGAAAAAGAGGTTCATACAGTGCAGTTATAACATAATAATACTTGATATGATACTTGGTATATTTTACCAGCCTTAAACAGTATTATTGTATAAATAAGACAATAATAAAAATATTGTAATGATAATAAACAATGAGTCCATAAATGCCTTGTTACTCTTCGTCATTATTCTAATTAAGAAGTTCATTTTAATATTAGTCCTAATACTGAATTGTTAAAAATTGCTTTCCAAGGGTGAGTGTGATTACTTGCCCGCTCTAATACCCATACGTTAATTAAAAGCAAATTCACAATAAGCAGATTTCCGTATATAATTCCTGCAGCTTTCACACTAGTCAGTAGATTATACTCTCGTTATAACGTAGTAATAGTGTCAAGGGAGTCCATAACGGAGGAAAACAATCTGTAAACCCGAATAAAGTCTCAATAAAAGCATACTTGTATTTCAAAAACAATACAAAGTGTGAATGAAAAACTATACAGTACAGTGAAGAATATATTTAGTGATACATGAAATAATGCCATTTTGGGTTCGCCTTTGAACTACACTCCCAGTGAAAGGAGGAAACTCTGTGTGTCTCACTTCAGTCTCATGAAGATATGTTAGGAATTGGATAATATATTCTGTAGGTAAGCCACGATAAAAACACAAAGGTAACTCGTCTTGGTTATAATAAAATGAACTACTTCGATTATATGAACGTTCAATATTTTGTACGGTAATGAAAATGTTCTTCACAATGGAGAACAGTTATCACGGTTCATTTTTAATAATTAATTCGACACGACCCTTTTCAATAACTCGTCATTCTCTGATACTCTTATATTATACCTCTCTCTGTCAATGTACTCCATATTCCATATCAAATATAAGGTTCCAGCAATAGCGTTAGGCACCATCACCGTATACAATAGTATCCTTTGTGTTTTTACACATTAGTGATTTATATCTCTTTTATGTACAATTAAGAGGTTCATAAATACATACGCTACGATGCTAGCTGCCATACGTTAGTTGTAGGGTAACCCCTGCCTCAGATCTTTTGCTAAAGACTAGAAGTTATTGTCGCAAACTTGTCGGTTTACCCAGGACTGACAGTACACTACCTTACAGTACAAATAGTCCCTTGATCCAAAATCAATTATAACGGGGTCGACCACAACCAGGGATTCGTGTTAACGATGGGATTTGAAAATTATTGCAATATACATATGCACATTACAATTACAGCAATTATTGTGATATGGGGGCCTCGGGGATATAGACAAATTTCAGGGCTTCAGATTACTAGTAATTAATCTTTTACTATTTGAAATAACTTATTCAGATTTAGCACATACAGAACCTATTCCAAAATTGCATGTGATGTAATATATCAATTGGCAATCTTCACTCTCTTTAGCGATCGGCATAACTGAGCGCTATACTGCCTTATTCTTACCTACAATGTAGGTGCATAAACTATGGGACAAATATAAGCTTCCAATATGAGAAGTTACCTAAATGCTAATACTATTATTACGCTAGACAGAATACGGACAGACCATTCGCATTCAGAATTGTTTTTTATCAAAGACTTCATGGTCTTCAGCTACGCGGGCGAGGTACTCATAATTAAACAGAAAAACCTATCATAACAAGTTTTAACTTTATTACCATTATTTGCTGACATATTTCCTCGATGATCTTGGCGCTAGTAAGAAAGTGCAAGAGTCATACTACAGCGAACTATTAGATTCCACACAATTTAATTCCTTCTCAACAACACTGACCACTCCGAAAAAGCCAAAGGAAGGAACTGCAATGGCCTCGTCAATCCGATGATTAGAAAAGTGTACTAATTGTACTTATAGCGCCACCCTGCGGTCATATCTGTAAAGCAGCAGGTGGCGATTTTGTTTTTTTGTCTGGACAGAAAGAAGTAGGGGACAAGATCCTTACAACGTTCAAAAGAAAATATCATAATCATCCCCCTAATCTTCAGATAATAGAGCTATCTATGTTCTCAAATACAAACCAAGCCTGGACGTAAAGCAAGCAAAAAGGCAATTACAGAATGTTTAAAAGGTTATGAGAAAGTTGTTCTGTTATTTTTAACGCAATTAAATCATATTATGGACGTTTGATTCCAAACTTCATCAACTATATCTCGTTATGATTAACAGTTTTTATGTATTGTGCTTTTCGTAGGTGGTTAAATGCCAGATAAAATGTGCAACATCAAAATTATGTAAAAGATGGCTTGGACTACAAACGTTGCTTTTTATACAAGGACATTACAGTACCTGCAAATAATGTTTTAACAACTTGTATGTGTGGTAGAATAACCTATCATCAGGAAAAATAGGTAATATTTCACAGCGATATTTTATTATACCCTTTTTCATGTCCTGAAAAGTCATAGCACTATGGTAACCCTTTACCAAAGGAACAATGTAACAAGTTGTACTGAGTACGTTCTGAGTGTACCAGAGCACAAGCAATATAAACTGGGACAGTAATACATCCGGCAGTAAATATTACTAAATAAAAATACACTTTGGAACTACTGTTTATATTCAACACAAAATATATGGGAGAAAAACCGAAAAAATAATTGAACTCGTCTTGAATTAGAGTTTGACTTATATGGGCAATTCAAATTTGACGTCTACTTGAGCTTGTTGGGCTAACTCCACGATGCATGATAGTTTGACTGCCTGCAAAAAAAATTCGAACAAGGTAAAAATGTTAACAAACAAATTTAAATGGCTTTCGGATGAGAAATTATTTTTAAAGACATCCCTAATTTCATAATAATACAATATATAGATAATCTTCACCCCATAATATAATTTATATAGCCCATATTATAATACATATTTCAAACCAAGTGAGGCTTTTGTGACTATCCAAGGCCAAAAAAAATGGTGTACCACCCTCACACCCACACATATACCACCGTTGATAGTTAGCATTGATTCGAGCAATGCTTCTTGTGTTGTTTATCCATCACTCTCATCAACTTATGGTGTTACTATCAACATTCTGGCCAATCACTTCAAATTTTACATTAATTCATAATCGACGCATCCTGGATGTGCTGTATTAGGGAGGTTCACCTAAAATACTAGTTGAAGCCTAAGTCTTACCATTTTTGCAGCTTCGTCTAAATTATCGCAAGTTAAAATACGAAGATCACTAGTTGCAATTAAAGCTTTCGCATCCTCAACACGAGTGCCTGTGTGCAAAGGGAAGGATACAAATTCATTTGAACCGTAGTACATTGCAAATTGCAAGTACTGAAGACGGAAGTCAAACCTTGAAGCCGAACCACAACAGGAATCTTCAAGTCAAGTTTTTCTGCAGCTTGTAGAATGCCTTGCGCTATGACGTCACATCTCATGATGCCACCGAATATGTTGACGAGTACTGCTCTTACCTAGATGGAATGAAACATTGTTAGAAGTCAGAAGATACGAGGGCAAATTTTGTAGAATCACTTATTAATTTTTGCTTCACGAACGGAAAATGAAGAATTTTGTTTTAGCTTCATTTTTTGGGGCAACTATCCCCTCTCATCATGGGCATTCCATTTTGCCCGACCTTGTTGAGTAATTTTAACGAAGGAGATTTTATCCATACATGCAGTGGTAAATTTTACTCTTATTTAACTTTATTTTTGGTTTGTATTGTTCAGGATTCTCAGGATATGTACTCTTGACAGAAATTTAACTCAAAAGTCAATACCCCATTTCCCAGATAGAGATTCTCTGAGCCGTCCATCATTCATTCCAATGTTTATTACCAATTTCAAGTGAATGATTAGATGTTAATTAAACTTCTTCTTTTTAGTTAGAAGTGCTTCAGCGAAATTTGTTCGCTCTGAATTATTATGATGAAACTTTTCTAAATTTTATTTTTGATGGTAAATTTTTCGTCAAAATTCTGTTTGAAATACAGTGCGATTTAAGTAGGATATTAGCGTGCAATGGTACTTTACAAAACCTAATGCAGCCTCGTTGGCGATGACTGTCAACAAGGAAAATCCTAAAAGTACCAAATTTCCAGAGTTTCCCTGCAAAAGTGCAAGCCTGGCGATCCTGCTCGATAACAAAATAGCTAAATATAGTGAAAACTCTAACATTGTGATCTGAGGTAATTAGTTTGAAGGCCTCCATAACTTGTTCAGCTGTAGCACCTCCTCCAACATCGAGAAAATTGGCAGGTGATCCGTTATGAAGCTTAATAATATCCATTGTGGCCATTGCCAACCCAGCACCGTTTACTGAAAAAGTTCAACGATGAATTTCTTTGGAAATGAATGGATTCGAATAGAGATTCAAGACACACCTAAGCATCCAATGTTTCCTTCTAGTCCGATGTAATTTATGCCAAGGCTGGCAGCCATCACGTCTCTCTCGTCTTCCTGCGATTGGTCGCGCAAACTGAAAATTTCTTTCTGACGGTGGGCGGCATTGTCGTCAAAGTTCAATTTGGCATCCATGCATAATACTAAGAAATCAAAGTATGGTATCGTGATTATATTTAGCATATTGCCGGCATATGCCGAGGGGTTTCGAAACTATGCAAAAAAAACAATAGAGTAACAGCTCGACAATGACAAAATTTAGAACTTCCCAAAGGACATTTTATAAAAACTTAATCAATAATTCTAACTATCAAGTACAGAGGTGCCTCGTACTTCACACAACCTTAACTTTGTACGTTCCAGAATTAGAATGCTGAAATCATGAGTAGTTTCATTCGGAGTTTGACGTATGCTTTTACGTTTGAACTGCATGTGTAGTAAAAAAAACATTTTGAAAATTCTACCACATTAAAATTGGAAAGTACGTTTGTGATCGCCAGCATGTTTTAATCGCGATGACAGGCCGAATTTGATGCAGGAATAATTGAAATTGACACTTTGTTCTTCATGACCCTGGCATCACCTTCAGCACAACTTATTTGAGCTCGTCTTGATACTTTGGTAACAGTGCAAATAAAGTTTCGTTTGTTGGCTCAGGATTATCAAATCAGGCTAACAGGACCATCAAATCAGTTATCAAACCGACATCGAAGTCACGAGTTTCGACTATAATTGAGGGCATTCATTTGTGTTATTTTTACCTTAAATTATGTGTGTTATTAAAATGGATCCAGATTAGGGTCTCGGAATGGATTAATTCACTTTCCATTATTTCTAGTAGGAATAATTGATTCGAACCTCGAACAATTTAAGAGTTCGAACTGCCTCCTGAAACGGATTAAGTAAGAAGTACGAAGCACCACCGTAATTAAAAATTCAACATCAATAGTAGAAACCTTCTCCGGTTGAATCTTCAGCAAGAGGGTTGATCTCTATGAGAGTTGCATCGGTGTCTATGAAAAGATTGTAGAGCTTCACAAAATACTTCGCAGCTTCTTCCCACACATCTTTTGGCATTCCCATTTTTTCAGCCATAGAAATTGCTTGATCTTTTGATATGCCTGTTTATAAATAAAAGTGTAAGTTTTATTAACATAATAAAAGGCTGGCCCAGTGAATGCATTGAGCGACCAACCAATTATCGTTAATGAGCAGACAACCTCTTTTTTATAGATTTGTTTTTTTCTGGGCACCGGATACTCGAGAGTTCCAGATGAGGTATTTTACTGTACCGCCACTGACTAACAAAATTCTCTTACCTTCTACGATATCAATATATTGCTTGACGATTTTATCTGGAGTTTTCTCTGCTACCTCTTCTATATTCATCCCTCCAGAAGAACTGCCAATCAGAACAGGGCCCTGAAATAAATTCGGATAACATCTGTTTTCATCAGTTAATAAGACTCTAAATGTTAGTCCAAATACATGTATTCAACTTGGTTTCGCTGGAACTCGGGCAAAAGTTAGAACAAGGACCAATTAGCTTGAGATTCATGTGTGGTAAGAAAGTTTCACTTTTGATGACTCAGACAGGCAGATCACAAACTACTGCCGTGCATTATAAACTTTGATGTTCATTTCTGTTGTTAACAAAATAATAGTACTCGCATGTCAAATTGGGCTCACCGAAATTACAGCATGGTGCGGATCACAAACCTAGCGACCACATATTTCACTATTCTAACGTAGAAGCATAGCTCAAACTTTAAACGGTATATCTCTCGATTTCCATAATCAAACAGGAATCTTTGTACAGAAATAGGTTGCGAACCTCTACAGGTTTTATCTCTACATCACACCAATAGCATATGCTTGAAAGCATGTTCACATCTTACAAAGACACCAACGTTTCCAAAATTATTCTTATGGTTCATGGGGTCATCAGATAATCTTATTTTAATTCATTGTACTCACAAACTTCCTTCCCCTTTCCATAGTTATGGCAAAGTAGTATTCTCGTCGTGGGTAACGTCGTTCCACTACCAGTACTTTGTTACAATATAGGCCGCCCTCACCGGTTTGTTTCGTTATTAATTTATTGTTCAACATTTTGCTCGACAAATCTCGCACATCTTCAGGCCTGCAAAACGAAAATGCTTTTGATAAATTCTACCACTTCCAAAATTCATACCGGATCCGAACTGTCACGCTTACTTGTAAGCAATTTGTACACCACCTTGCAGACCGCTCTCGAACTTTCCTTTGCCCCGACCCCCGGCCAAAACTTGAGCTTTCACGATCGCATCCGGCGTTGCTGCAAAAAAATTGTTATAAGTTAATAATCTTGCATATATTTGACAAGTTTCTACATNTCTATGAGAGTTGCATCGGTGTCTATGAAAAGATTGTAGAGCTTCACAAAATACTTCGCAGCTTCTTCCCACACATCTTTTGGCATTCCCATTTTTTCAGCCATAGAAATTGCTTGATCTTTTGATATGCCTGTTTATAAATAAAAGTGTAAGTTTTATTAACATAATAAAAGGCTGGCCCAGTGAATGCATTGAGCGACCAACCAATTATCGTTAATGAGCAGACAACCTCTTTTTTATAGATTTGTTTTTTTCTGGGCACCGGATACTCGAGAGTTCCAGATGAGGTATTTTACTGTACCGCCACTGACTAACAAAATTCTCTTACCTTCTACGATATCAATATATTGCTTGACGATTTTATCTGGAGTTTTCTCTGCTACCTCTTCTATATTCATCCCTCCAGAAGAACTGCCAATCAGAACAGGGCCCTGAAATAAATTCGGATAACATCTGTTTTCATCAGTTAATAAAACTCTAAATGTTAGTCCAAATACATGTACAAACCTCGCGACCACATATTTCACTATTCTAACGTAGAAGCATAGCTCAAACTTTAAACGGTATATCTCTCGATTTCCATAATCAAACAGGAATCTTTGTACAGAAATAGGTTGCGAACCTCTACAGGTTTTATCTCTACATCACACCAATAGCATATGCTTGAAAGCATGTTCACATCTTACAAAGACACCAACGTTTCCAAAATTATTCTTATGGTTCATGGGGTCATCAGATAATCTTATTTTAATTCATTGTACTCACAAACTTCCTTCCCCTTTCCATAGTTATGGCAAAGTAGTATTCTCGTCGTGGGTAACGTCGTTCCACTACCAGTACTTTGTTACAATATAGGCCGCCCTCACCGGTTTGTTTCGTTATTAATTTATTGTTCAACATTTTGCTCGACAAATCTCGCACATCTTCAGGCCTGCAAAACGAAAATGCTTTTGATAAATTCTACCACTTCCAAAATTCATACCGGATCCGAACTGTCACGCTTACTTGTAAGCAATTTGTACACCACCTTGCAGACCGCTCTCGAACTTTCCTTTGCCCCGACCCCCGGCCAAAACTTGAGCTTTCACGATCGCATCCGGCGTTGCTGCAAAAAAATTGTTATAAGTTAATAATCTTGCATATATTTGACAAGTTTCTACATCTTTGTGTCTGTCCTCTCCTCTCAAGACTTCTGGACAGATTTGAACTAAATGTGGAGCGGTGAATCGGGGCACCTAGGTGCAGGTCATGACAATGTTAGTTTTGAAAAAGATGCTCATTCCCCCAAAGCAGAGAGTCCCGTACACATATGAAATAAATTTGGATTGTCCATGTAAACATAAATTGCCACTGTTGTTGCTTAGAAAGAAGGACTTGCGAATCTATGTGTGTCAGCCACCGAAGGGTAGGCAGCGAATGCACAAATATTACCGAATGGGAATAGTTAGGTATTATTGAAGAAATCTGTCGAGCATGGTAGAACCATGAAATGTGAAATATATTATACGCGGCAACTGTCGTTTATGAAGTCAGTCATGATAAAAATTGTCCTCACACAAATTCTTAGCGATTTCAAACGCCTCTTCTGGACTACTTGCAACTCCTCCGTTCGGGATTCGGATCCCGGCTTTCCTGAGCAGATCAAAGCTTTGGTATTCGTGAATTGACAGATCTCGCTTGCTTTGAATCCTGGAGAGACAACCATTGCTCGTGGCAGTCTGAAGTGATTTGGAATAACAAATGAAGGTGCAATTGAAACATTTTTTACAATTTGCAGATTTCTTAAAATGGATAACAGGTCATACCTTTAAAACGTTATTGAAGAGTATTGTTGTCGGTCCGTTAACTATACATTTTCTCAACACAGCAGCAGCCATTACAATTTATTCACTATTATTATTAAAACAAAACTAGTTGAAAAACATGAGGTTCTTTTAACAGGACGTATGGCTTAAATAAAAATCGTTTACCTACGTAATTTATGTCGTATGTTCAACTGAACTATCACTATAATCCAGGTTGCTAATGCACAATATGTTAGTATTGTTCTGGCTATTGAATATGTATCGTAATTTTCCTGAAAACGTGCAAAGGAAAACACTACAGCGGACAATGAGTTTAGCTACCGCTGGCGTGGGCAAGTATGTAGCACTGCGGAATATAACGGTAACCAGAGTGGACAGGTTCAATAAAGAAACAATTAACTGAAGAATTAATACCCGGGTATTATTAAATATCGAGAAAGACTTTTTACTTCTACTGTATTTTTTCTTGAGTTTGTTGATTTTCAAGGTTGCTTCACGACTCGGTGCGTGGTTTCGTGCAAAAACAAGATATGTAGTTGGTTCCGTGCAAGTCTGACCGATATTTGTATTTTAAGACAATTCCACTTCACTTTCCATTCAAATTCTATACAGTTGATTTCTTTGACGCTAATTTTGTTTACCGAACATTGCGGTAGTCAATCGTCAATACAACCTCCAAAAACCCTATCTACGAACTATTCAAAAACCAATTTTTAAGAATTAACTTGCTCCATCATTCCACACTTACCAACTCAATAAACATATAGATCTCGTGTACAAAAGTTCAAATACATTTATTGAATATATGCCACTCTGATAATAATCTAATTCTCACAGTCGGTTGTCTACACTTTCTAAATAGTGCCCAAACAAAATTTACATGTTGATTCACTGACTTCATTTTAAAGAATTCATATCGGGATACTCGGTGTACTGTACCAGTTAGGATTAAGAAATGAAATTCAATAAACTGCATTTTTATCACATATACATTTGACAGTGATCAACAGCTACTCCCACTCTCCATATGTTTAAGATTAGCTTTCAACATCAACAATTTCATTTTGATTTTCTTCTTTCGAAATATGTATGGAGTAATCTGTTCCAGTATCTTCCACCTGCTGCTGTAGAAATGCCGGTGTCATAGCAGTCGTATCCGAGCTTGCGTTGATATTCTTATCCAACCATTGTGACAATGAATTTTTCAATTCAAGTCCATCATTAACGGCTTGTGTGACAGAGAAAACCAATTGCCTTTTCCTATTTATGTATAGAAATGTTTATTGGATTAGGGTCTGCGAACGGATTAATTCACTCATTAAGTACGAGGCACCACTGTAGCTCAATTCGTTCAACAATTTTTTCTCTAAAAAAATATACTGTCCTATCTTACACAGTAACATTCATTCTCCTGGATATAACGTAAAATTACTTTCAAGTCAAATTAAAGTATTTAAAATTCTATTACATTACAGCCATAGCAACTACAACACATTGATCATATCGCTGACTATGCTACCTACTACTGCAAAAGCCTAGATCAGTGGTTCCCAAACTGTGGGTCATGGCCCAGTAGTGGGCCACGAAGCCATTTTCAGTAGGCCACAGAGCTATTTTGAACAGACTGTGCCGTGCGGCTTTCCGATTATAAACCTATATATTCCCCCCCCCTATGCATCCGTATTTGAGGGCATTGTTTCTTTGTTACACAGCCTTGAAAAGTTGCTCTTTTTTGCCTCCATATAATTTTGTCAATGCTACTTAGAAAAAATGACATGTCGACATGTCTTTAGTTCGTTCAATAAGTGGGCCATGTACATAAAAAGTTTTGGAATCACTGGCCTAGATGATACCTTGATCTTGAAGGGAAGTTTTTTCTACGCTTATTGTTTTTTTTGCGGACCATCTTTCCATCTTTAACATAGTCATCAGCTTGATTTACTCTTGTTTCTATAAATATTAAAATTATAAAGACATTACAGAGCACATTTAGCATTTCGAGACATATTTTCCAGCTTACCCTGAATAAGCTTTTGCTGTTCCTCTTCAAACTTGATAAAGTGTTTCATTATTGGAGAGTTGTGTATATATTCGCAGATCTTTGAAAAACATAGAACGAGAATAGACAAGTGCGGATTTTTTTCGAAATAACTCGAGTCTTTGCACCAGCTACATGATGGCTTCAATATCATTGGTTTTCCTTTACATTGCGTACCTTTAGTACAAAATATGCTATTAGTTTCCTATGTATTCAAAAAATATGCAACAGATGTCGTAATGTGCAGCCTGCTTCAAGAAACGCTGCTTTTTTGGGGAACGGTGTGAAAGAAAAGTAGCAATATGTTTGCTGTGTAATGATGAAGTTGCCGGGAGATTACCTTCCAATATTGTAGTTAGAATTTGGTATACATGCTCCATACATACAGCTTCAATCGGTCATGGATATAAGGGTGTGGATTGTAACATATTATCCTGTGACATTTATTCTATCCGACATATATTATGTGCGACTGAATCGTTACAACCATTTATCCGATAGGTCAAGTCAAAAGTTCTGGATTTTTTCTGACATGTGCATGTAACACCTAAGCAGGCATTTGAAAAACGTTCCTATATTGTGGGTCTGTGGGTGAGGACACAAAACACAAGTGCACAGAGAACTCACATATAAAATGTTGACATGACGATTCCGTCGATGACATCGGATCTTTGATTACTTTGCTACAAACGCAGCACGTGAGCGACTGCCTCAACCACGGCAAGAGTTTGTACAGGTCGCTGAATGTGCTCGGATCGTCATAATCGCAGGTTAAAAGTGTCTGGCAGGCTTGCAGGTAAAGATTTGTCGAATTTTCAGTGTCCATTACCGAATATTACAGCTAAAAATTTCTAGTTGTAGCATAATTGTGAAAGAGAAAAAAATAGGTTGAGTGATATTTCACTTATCATTCCAGTCTTTAACAGTCTTTAACTTATTCAATGGTGAAATAGGAAAAGTGGCACTATAAAAGTACACTAAATTCATTCAATCTGAATAGCAAGCAATTTGAATTTGAAAGTACCACATCAAAAATAACAAATACAATATAGATGTGTACAGCAATCGTTCACTTACAGGAAGCAGTTGCCTATTGACCAAACTCGTCAATCATAATAGAATAACTAGTACTGTGAACAAAAACGAGGCGAATATTCAAAATCCTAAGTAATATAAAAAACAAACACACTACAGATGGTGGTAACAAAAAACAGGTCGAAAGAGCAAACTGAACTTAATGCACAAATACCACCAAGACAGGGTTGTATAGCTTATTAACCTATTGATGTAAGGGAGTGATTTATTCTACAAAAGGACTTAAAGGAATTCAATTTTGTCGCAACTGCATTGATTTTGCTTGACACAGAGGTATCAAATTTAGCATATCAACTGTTAATAGGAGGAATGTGGATTGATTTCTAACAGAGATGACCGTTCTCAAAAAAATATTATTTGTTGTTGTTTGGGGGCTCTAGGAAGGAATACTTAATGATGTACTTCACCTTAAATATGATTGCGTACTGGAGACCACACGCATCATGTTAGACATGATCCTTCAGCGGTACAATGAAGTCAGTTTTTGAAGTAGAGTTCATGGGTGCTATTTTTATAATAGGCATCAGAAGCTCTAGGTAATATAAACTTATGAAGGTGTTCATTAGTTTGTAATCCCACTGGCAGAGCTGGGACCTTGCTTTCATTCAAATTGAAGCATAAATCATAGTTTCAAATATTTTATACACAGAGAAAAGTTTTTCATTGTGTTACCTTCCCATACTATGTCAGAGCTTTTTTTTTAAAAAAGGGAAAGAGCTTTTATAATTCAATGAATGTTACTTTATTCCCCGAGGGAGCAAGTTCTGCACAATGAGTGCTTAAGGATGTAATCTAATAAAGACTATGAAGAAAAGCTGGAGAGTTTTATGAACCATGCCTTAAAATAACTGAGTTGGTTCCAATATTGTTTCAGACAAAAGAGTGTCATTGGGAGAAGACAAAATGGGCCGGGAATTTGTGATAAAGAACACAGATAGCGAAATAATTACATTGTTGTAAATCTTTAGGACACCAATACAGTCGTAATCAATTTTTTTTATATTTTACTGGACGATATTATGGAGTTTACCTTCTAAAACAATTCCCTTACTAATTCTGTAAAAAAGAAAAATTATTCATGTGGCAAATGATTTCCTCAAAAAAGCTTGAAGTAAAATAAAACATACATTCTTAGTTCATACACCATAGCACAAGTGGGTGGAGATCAGCTGCAAATCTAATAACCTTAATATTCATATGGTGTGTAGTGTCTAGCAGTGAGTTGGGTAATTATACTTTGAGCAGCAAAGAGGGAATTTTTAGGTTTACTTATAAAGACATCTACAACAAAGTTTGATAGATGTTTTTCAGATATACAAATTTTAATATGACCTCTTGCTGGCATAAAGTGCAGATAATTCTGCAACACAAATTCGACAATCAGGATTTCAGTACTGGTATTATATAGCTGTACTTGAACCATGGGAAAAGTTTATTATAACGTCTTTATCTCGTCATTTGAAAAGTATGGAACATGTTTTACCAAGTAAATAAAAAATCCTTTTTTTCAGTCTATAGTAAAATTGTCCTGGTGATACCTTTGACCTCCTCAAGTTGATCATGACTATTTTAATACTATCTTATTCAAGTTAGGTTTGACAGTTTACTGCATACTCTAACCAAGACTATTAAAGGTTGCAGTTTCAATTGCCTAAAAATCAAGTGATTATCATTACATGCTTCAAACGTTATCATGATTCCAATAATTTTGAAAACAAATTCAAAGTTAACTTTACGAAGGAACCAATAACCAATTTCCTAGAAAGTACACAGTATACAACGAAAAGACGGCACAGATTTCACATATGTTCTTCAAACAAGTTGAAAACTATGAAAACAATCTCATTCACCAAACTTTTGAATCTGTAGAGAAGAGTACTATTTATTTTTATCTTCCTCTGGAAGTTCTTCATTTGATATTTCAGTATCATCATTGTCTTTTGATTCACCTGGAGAAATTCTCTGTCGAAGTTCTGTATTGCTTCCTGCATCTTCCTCATAGGGCGGCAGCTCTTCCGCGTCTTCCTCACCTTCTTCCTCGGAATCGGTCGGGTACTCGGACGGACCGGAATCGTCGAGGGTGCATAGGCAATAGCAGAGGCATGTGATGATGAGCGTAGGAACCACTATCACGATGCTACCGAGAATGGGGCTTTCGCTGAAAAGAGTTGTCACTGTGTTGATGAGGTCCAACAACAGCATTTTAATTTTTTGAAGGAATCCACTCCCTCCTTGGGCGGGCACTTTGCCTTCCGATACATCACGCAGGAATGACAGGACCTCTGATTTATGGTAGGTGATTTCACTATCATCATTGTTCCATTCACTCATGACGTAGTATTCCATGCTAACATGGTCATACACCAATACATTCGGAACAGATATTGTCCCGTAAGTGATACTGTTCACTATTTTATTGCCGGTTACCCAACAAAATACATATTTGGAATGCAAAATTTTATGCCTAGCCATACCTATCTCTTCACCTATGTCAAACAAGTCTTCGGAATCAGCATCAGGCAGAACCATTACGACGAGAGATTTGCCCGTGCTCTTAAGCTTACCGTACGATCCTCCGGCCAGCTCGCTGAATGCGGGATGTTGCTCTGACACTACCCACTTTACTAGTTTGTCCAAGTCGGCGTCATCCGCAGAATACGGCATTTCAAAATGTGAACCGTCTTTTAAAACGAGTATCATGGGTGAGCTAGATACTTGCATACCATCTGGCAGAAACTCTGGTTTCGTAGAATAAAAATTGATTTGGAGAAATAGCTGCTTAGCTAATTGACTATATAACCCCTTCAACTTCGATTGCCCTTCACCCACATAAAGAAACAGAACCTCGTGCTTCGATTCTGCGGTCTCTATATCAAGAGCTCTTCCGAGATCCGTCACCGGGGAGCCCTGTGCCTTGTTAGCGAACCCTATGATATCGTTCTTCGATCTTGATCCCCGATATTCGTAAGAAATTCCACCGGTTATAAACTTGATGGTCGGGAAACCTCGTACTTGGAAGTCGGAAGCGAGCGAAGAAAATTTTGTGCAATCAACCCGCGCGACCTGCACGTCAGACTTGCTTTCGAACATGTGTTGTCCGACTTCCATCCAAGTAGGTTCGAGCTGCTTGCAATGCCCGCACCACGGCGCGTAAAACATGACTAGCCATTTGCCAGAATTTTTAGCCTCTCGAAATCTTTCATCCAGCTCCAAAACTCGACCGCGTACAACACTTACAATAACCAGTAATAGAACAAACGGCAATGAAGTGATATATTTCATACTTCTATACTAACTCACTCGTGTACTAGTTCTCGGTCACAAAATTTAGTAAATGTACCTTGATTAGCATATGTAGTGAACCGGAACAAATGTGTATGGCAAAGGTTTGATTGTACTTTGCCATCTAGCGGTTAGTAGTTTTTACTTCACTCACTGGTTATAAATGATCCAACAGTGACATCTAGCGGTTGAAATTTTTACTTAACGCTTATAAATGAACTTTTAAGGATCCAATCACGCTAAAATTAGCACACATGAGACGTAATACATAAACCGACATTACCTGGAAAAATTTATTTGATTGATTCAGGTCAAGCCCCACAAAATTTAGTTCGAAACTCGAATACCTATTTCGGGTCGGGCGTAACGAGTGACCTGGCGTTGAACAACCAGTTATAACTCGAGGACCAATTGCCGTCCCACTATATACGAAACGCCAATGAATGCAGAATTTCATAACGAATCCATACATATAAGTCTCATATGCACAGCAAACTAACGGGAGTCGTTATCCTCTTTTTAAGTTAAGGTTACGTAACTAGGTGGTTGGTGACTTAAAAAGGATATAACGGCTCTTGTTATTTTGCTGTGTATATGAGGCTTATACGTATAGATTCGTTATGAAATTCCACATTCATTGGTATGTCATATATAGTGGGACGGCATTTGGTCCGCAAGTTATTAAGGGTTGTTCAACGCGGGGTCACTCGTTACGCCCTACCCGAAATAGGTATTCGAGTTTCTAAATAGATTTTTCAAGATTAACCAATCGACCAATTTTTTTTCAGAGAATGTTGGTTTATGTATTACGTCTCATATGTGCTAATTTCAGCGTGATTGGGTAATTAAAAGTTCATTTATAATCGTTAGGTGAAGTAAAAATTTCTAACCGCTAGATGTCACTGTTGGATCATTTATACCGTCAAGTGAAGTAAAAACTTTCAACCGCTAGATGGCTAAGTACAATCACCGCTCACGTTTCCCAGGTAAAGAGTTCAAAGGGTAAAAATTATAAATATATAATTATTTGTTATATTGAATGTTATGCAATAGATAGAGTATATCTATCATCCATACCTTGCAATCAACTCCCAGATAATTCGTCTGCAAACGGTGAAAATAGACGAAATTCAAGTTATATCAATAGCTTCTACAGATCTAACGTTATGTTAGGTTTACACAAATCTATAGTGTTACAAAGTGCTCGTCTCTACGGATGCCTGCAGCGAACGACATCGAGTAGAAGTCAGAATTGCAGAGCAATTGCAATTCGTTTATCTTCATCCAACACCACACCAAATGCAACTGAGCAAAAACCTTACGAAGGTAGTTTACTTTATTTTCTCGAAAACCACGGTTTCTTTATAGACCAATCACAGAATCATAACATTTTTCATAGTAAGGAATAGCAGCCTACCTGGACCTTTAAACTTGAGCAGCCATATTTGAACTTATATTATATCTGCGATGTACTATTTTATATATTCATCAATTTATGCTTCTTTTTAGGCTTGGAGAATGATCCTACTTGGGAAGCAGACATTTTGAGGCATGAAAAGAAATTGGTTCAACTACTTAGTGAGTGATTCTACATGGCTTTTTCAACCTATGACCCCTTAGAAGAAAACATGATCCCACATCGACCCCCAAGCTTAGTCTTAATTCAAACTTTGTGAATGAATTGATTGAATGAATTCTCCACTTTTCAAATACAAACACAACTAGTCTAATAAAAAATATTACATCTACTATTACAAAAATATTTGCTGTTGATATTGATGTTTGGAATAATATTATCTCTGCCCTATGATGATTCCAGTAATTTTATTCAACTAATTTTCTCTGTTTGGGTATTTAGTCTTAATTTTATATCTGTCAGGCAGTAAAATATGTTAATTTTACTTTCAGAGCAAGGAGTGCAACCAGAAGAGCTTCCTTCACACGAACGTGATCAAAAAGTTGACATCCTCCCACATTTGGTCTTTAAAAATACGAAGGACTTTGTGAAGGATGATTCCATTCTAGGTTTGATCAGAATTATAGGAACATTACTTTTATTCACACACTCTACATCCAAATTAATACTGATTAATTCATTGCCTTGTATTATATGATGTAATTTTTATCCAACTCAATCTGTGGAAATTCCATACATATTTCAAGAGTTCATTGCGGTGTAGAATTCATATCGAAATAAGAAGATCTGTAGAAACCTTACTTGTTTTCACAGACTCCACATCCAAATTAATACTAGGGAACAGAACGCCTGAAGAATCATTGTCGGGGAAGTTACAAGATGTGACAAATGTAGATCCGGACTTTGCAAGGTCTGCATCCATGCTAACTTCTTTATATCAACTTCCATCCCTGGATTTTTACCTTCACCAGGAGGGTATAGTATCATATGATCTCTGTTTATGCATCAAAAGTCGTGAATGGATGTTTCGAACTGTAAAAATTACCACTATGTAGATAAATTTTGATGGTGACCTGAACTGGTATCCTAGGAGGCCAGGTAAATGGCAAAGCCCAACTAGTGGCAGTAAAGTTTGCTCTCATATTTTTGAATCTCAGAGACGACGTTCAAGAGGTACTTACCAGAATACACTTCCGGTGCGATTTAGGGCAAGTGTATGGGTACAACATTACAGAGAGAAAAGAGATGCCGCGTATACGATACTTGACCAGTGAACAGCTGGTTGAAGTAAGTGTTGTCATTTGTCAGGCATGCAATGTGTTGATCGATTGTTAGCGTGTCATTATCTGCTTTGAAGGAAAAACAAAAATTTGATAAAAAACTCCGAGAAAAGATTAGAATGCCGCCTGTAATGAAGGAACGAAAGCAGTGCGATGTCGTTTTAGCCAAAGACGACGTGTTGCAGGATTACGAAGACAGCAATGTGTGTTTCATTGATATTTCAGAAGATAAATCTGATCGAGTGAGTGGAAAATTCTCTCTTGAAGTTATACTTAAGTTTGGCTAAGTTCCATTAAATATTGTTTGGGAAAATGTGAACCATTGCTAAATGCAATGAACTATTCAAATACTGGAATAGAAGACAATCTTGTGTCTAAGACAAAAACCCAGATGAATCAAATATAAGTGTAGTCAGAATCATAATTGTTTTATGGTTCATGGTGGTCTCTTACCTACACGACATAATTTTCTTCCATCTTATTTTAACATTCATGATAGTGTCTGATACATTCTGCCATTAGATGTCACAATATTCTAGACATTCACTTCTGCAAAAAAGGAGGAAATCAAGTTGAGTGACTTGACTATCATTTATAATTTTCTGTATAATTTTGGTGTACGTGTGAGGTAAAAATCTCCACTCTTTCTCGAGTATGTATGGTAATATTCGAAGTTTGGTATCGACAATTACTTATCTAACTGTAACAGAAACGCCTTTGCTGTTTGTAGGAACGTTACATCATAGTCCGAGAGCCTTCGGGCGTTCTTCGCACTGGTAACTGGAATGAGCGTGACAGACTGTTGCAGGTCTACTTTCCAAGAGAAGGAAAACATATTCTCCCACCAAACGTTTTCAAAGACAAATATTTAAAAGTAAACAACAAAGTTCTTTACCTCATTCACTACAAGACCACTCGTAACTGCCATGTTTTTAGAATTCTTTCGAACAAGGCTTACACCGGAATCTTCTCGACAGATGCGTCGTGCAGTATGAAGCCGACTCTTCGGATTACATCAGAGTGTTCGAAAGAGTCTATGAAAATGTGAATGAACAAAAGATATACAATGAATTAAGGTATCTAGTTCTTGTGCAGTTACGTGCCTCTATATAGACACATTTACCATGCTAAAATTCTGTTTTTATTGTCATCAGATCAACCAGATACTATGGTGGATTGGTATTTTATTTAACAAAGAGCAAATTATTAGATGATCTTTTGGCTGATGTGCTCAACAAATCCATGTAAGTACATTGTAGGTACCTCAAACATAACCCAACGACCTTGACCTGTGATTCGTATACAGCCATCATTTATACATATGGACCGCAATGAACTCTAATGAATTTTGGTCCTACATACCTGACCCCAATGTACACTGCAGTATGGTGGGTTTCATACTGGAGTATACAAGTTTGTTTGGGGTTTAAGGGTTAGTTATTGTATATCACAATCTGAAAAATCAACGATATAACTTAATTGTTCCAATATCTTGCCTCATTTGGAATTGGTCGAGGTATCTGGATACAAGGTCCAACTTGTGGAATTACTATTTGAGACTGCCCAGTAATAACTATACTTGTTTTACAGGATTGAGGAGGCTTTAGACATTGTCCAGTTGTTTGTTCTCCTTCATCCAAAGAGCAGAACCAGCGAGGAGGTGAATAGCCTTGAAGACAAAAAGCCTTTTACGATGATTAAGGTTCGCTAGTAATTTATTTAGTTTTCAATTTTCCATTTCGTTATTTTGAACCGTTTTTACTTCAGGCATATATCGAGAATGACTCGCAGGATATAAAAGGATTGTCGCAGTTATTGCATACACACTTTGCAAGCAAGCAATCAGAGGGTTTATGAGTTTTGATTGAATAAAGATTTGTATAAAACGAATACTTGTTTGTTTCCTAATTAAGGAATTTAGAATGGGTCGAAGTTTTAGGATTGTAGACATTCAGGAGAAGTTTATGTAAGGTTACTTAATCTCAAGGTCAATTTTATACTAACAATCCAAAACTTAGAAACCCAGGGTCACTAGATCTAAATGGCCAGAAGTAGCATGCTGAAGGATTATAAGTAGCAAATTTGTAATAAAAGTAACCCAACAGACGGGGATGCACCATTTTAAACAGAAAACAAAATTTGAAAAGGGAATTTTATGATCAATTAGAAATAGGTATATATATGTGTGTTTATGTGTCAAACGGCCCAAGATAGATGATTTTATTAAAAGTAGCTCAAGAATTCGTAAGTAGCTTTGGAATTTCCAAAGTATTCAAATCGTGCAACCCCGCTTGCCTCGTCCCTCATTTTCCACAATAAAAAAAAATGTAATTACTGAACCCTGAAAAACGTCGGGTATTGTAAGGTCAAACTTCGTCGCTATGGATACCGTAACAACCAGATCACGAAGGAGTGACGCTGCTCACTACAAAACGTCTTGTATGATATCAGTTAGTTAATTTACCTTATTCAGAATTAATTAGCAACTATTGATCACAGCGTCTCAATCGCCTACCATGGCCTTACCATGCTTGCCAGGGAATTCATTGAATCATAGGGTAAGTGAGCCTTAATTAACGCCATAGCCTTACACGATCGGAGAACAATGTCGTGCTAGTTATTTCAGTGTAGTCAACGATCTGTATCTAAACTAGTAGGATGTCCATAGCATCAGATGAAACTTGTTCAAACCTACAAGATGAAAAGGACAATGAGATTTTAAACCATAAGGTTAAATATGCAGTAGCTCAAAGTCATAGTAGCTCAAAGTTGGTATACTTACCAACCAGTTTAAGTGTATATATACGAGTGGGTTGGATAAGCAACATTTCACTAGCATACATATGATTGTCTGTCTTTAAAATGGCTATGAGGCTGTTGGGACTATGCTAGATATGTCTATAAGCCAGGGTTAGTGTGAATGGGATGAACTTTGAAAATGTGTAACAACATTGTGTCCATTAGAAGTGGGATGGGGGTTACTGATACTGTAATTGGAATAGTCTTGAGGGGTAATGTCCCTTATACTGTGTCCATTTGAAATGGATGAGGGTTACTGGTGAATTACTGTCCAGTATAGTGAGTCCCTTTGAGAAGAGGGGGCGGGTTAATGGCACTGTCGTCAAATGGAATGGGGTGAAGGTAAATAATAATTTGCTTTCTTGGGATGGGATAAGGCTCAGTCATGTGTCCATGCAGCTAACGATAGTGTGTTTATTTGCCTCTAACTTTTAATTTGCCGTAGTTCACTAGGTCTCCATAGCCAAATAGAAAAATAACCTTTATAATCTCTCTCTTACTTCAGCTTGGAAAAGAAAAGTTTCACAAGTCTCATCACTTCGACTACAACAATGATGTGTCTATGCTGGTTGGAGAGGAGAAACCAGGAATAGGAGGAGATCCACTTCTCGGTCAGAAAATCAAACCAAAACATAGTGTCTTTCCGAGAGGAGAAGGAAGCAACGCTCCTGCTTGGGTTGCTTTCGATCGGCAGGTAAACGTCCCGCAACCTATTGTCACAAACTTTCCGAATTTTTTTTCTCGGTGGTCACTTTTTTTCTGATTATCTCTTTGATATCTTCAGGTTTTGTGTTTCCAAGCGTACTTCCAGGAAGCCGTTCATGAGAAACGGGAAGAGCAGTTCCGTATTAGAAAATGCAAGATCTATTTTTATCTGGAGGACGACTCGATCCAAGTCATAGAGCCAACAGTATGATAAAAACCAGCCAGCAACTTTAATGCTCTTGTCCAAGTGTCTTGATGTTTCATTTTTCTTCAATATTAAGGTGAAAAATTCTGGAATTCCACAAGGAACACTGATCAGAAGGCACAGGATTCCTTTACAAGCCCCAAACGACGACCAGTTTTACACAGTTGAACATTTCAATGTTGGCAACGAAATAGTACTATATGGCAGGTATGCACTTCGGAACATGATTTTTCTCTTCTTGCTAATGAAGGTACATATATGTTTGCAGGAAATTTAAGCTGATGGAGTGCGATCAATTCACTAGAAATTTCCTACGCAAATTGGGAGTCAAGGTGCCGTCTCAAGAGAGAATCCCCGCCGACCCGTACACGTCACTGCGACGAGATGTGAGGCCTCAATTTTGTGATGTCCCTTCTAGATATTAATTTCATTGCATAGTTACTAGTAATTTGTTTTAAGATGACAGAGAGCATGCAACCACTGAGACCATATGAAAGGACCGATACACTCAAGCAATTCTTAAACCATGATAGACATGTCATTAGGTAATTTGATCTCTAAAACAGGTCAAACTAAACGTTTGACTTCATGAATTTTCTTCGTAACATATACAATATGGAAGCATTCGTCCATTCTGATAGATGTAGTATTAAAGGGAAAAGGGGTGAACTAATATATGGTATATTGAAATGGATAGTCTTGGGTGTCTTCATTTTCCCAATTAAATAATAGGGAAAACATCGTAAAAGTAAAAAAAGTTGTTCAAATTAAGTTTTATGATGAAAGAATTTTTTTTTTCATCTCTGAAATTAAATCACCCAACATAATTGATATGGTACAATAATATTTGCGTTTACCGTGATGAATATTTTAGATTCTGGTGCTACTGGGATGACAGTGATTCTATGTTTGGAGACACAAGGGAAATGGTATGGCCATACAGTATTCCTAACTCATACAATCGATTCATTGATCCATTTTTTTTAAATTTTCACCCAGGTTCTTCACTATTTCCTGGCTGATGACACCATAGAGATACGGGAGGTAATTCAACCGAACGCGGGGAGAGACGCTGTACCGGTTTTTCTCAAGAGGGCAAGACTGCCTAAGGTACTTCCCGCTCTTAATTATCAATTTAAATATAATGTCTCTCACATTTTCTCTTGATTTAAAACTTCTGACTATTGCAGAACGCACCACTTGCACTGAGACAACCGGGCGAGAGAACAGATCGTACTGTGCTGAATGTTTTCGGTCCTATGGGTCATGGAGGAAGATATATCCTGGATAGCTTGAAGGTTGAACATAAAACCATATTGCATATATATATATATGATGAGCAGGAATGAAATCTTATGCCCGATGAAGATTCTCTAACATCTTTTTTTCTTCAGACTGGTGCTGTTTATGAAGACTACTATACCGATGCAGATCTCGTGATCGGAGCTGTCCTGAACGTCTGGGGAAGGAAGCTCGTCATCTGCGGCTGCGACGACTTCTCAAAAGAATTCTACAAATCTAAATACGGAATCGGTCAGTATTGTACCGATACACAAAAATCGGATATATACGTCTCCTAAAATGATCACATTTCCCTGCAGAAGATACTACTTCCATCAAGTACAAAGCAGATAGTCAGCCACACATTCCCCGTCCTGTTCCGCCATACAACGGCTTTGGTTCCGAGGAAGATTCCCTTTGTTCTTGCATGGGTCTCATTCCCAAGCCGCCACAAATGGATTTCATCAAATTTATGGAGAAGGATAGGTACTTATTTTTTCGGTTTATTCGGGTACAAATCTCTGCCTTGTGCTTCCAAAATCACCATCTTCTGGTCATTGGCATTAAATAAAACTTGCTTTCTAGACACGGCCTTGAAAGCAACGTTCTACGGCTTGTCGCTTACATAGCAACTGATAATCCGATAGACAAAGACAGAAAGTTCATCATCTCTTACTTTTTGTCTGACGACACCGTGTCCGTCTTTGAACCACCACAGAGGAATTCAGGTAGAATTATGGAACTTTATATCGTTGAAGTATACATCGTCTAACTCCAACCTCTAGATAATGAATTACTGAAATATTTAGGAATTATTGGAGGAAAATTCCTCGAAAGAGGGCGCATCAAAAAGCCAAGCCAAGAGATATTCAAGAGTGAAATGTCTGAATACTTTACGGCGAAAGACTTCTTTGTTGGTGCCAGCGTTACCATCAACGATTTCCCTTTCACGATTGTGGACGCCGATGAATATGCTTTCAGGTATATGGAGAAGCATGAAAACGAGGTGAGTGCTGCAGACTTCTCAATCCTATACTGTTATCTTGTGCTGTTATTATTCTGATTGCTTGTTCATTTAGTTCCCAGTGTCGAACATGTCTATCATAATGGACAAGCTGAGAAAGGCAACAAAGGACAAGGTCAAAGATATCAAGGAATTTTTTGTCATGAACGATCCAGATCAGTCGGGAACGGTCAGATATGAAAGCTTCAGGTATGCGAATGAATTTCGTATTCTTTCAAATAGCAGGTGAAATATTCAAGACTTTCAAAATACATGTTTTCCAACTCCTCTACAGAAATCTTCTAGCACAGCTCAATGTCTTCTCTGAACATGAGATAATGACTGTGGGAAGACGGTACGCTCATCGTCAGCCAGAGGAAGTCGACATGAATCTTGTTTTAGCTTTTGCTCAGGAAAAGTTGAAGAAGAAGAACTTTGAGGTTCACCTTCTAACCCCCTTTGTTCATAAGTTCACGTCCATAGAAAAATACATCGTCACTGTATTTTAAAAACTGAAGGCGTGAGATCTTTTCCATTCTTGGGATTTGTTCTGCCCTGAAAACAGATTCTGCTTCGATTTTAAGATTTCGAGATATAACCAATGTATCGATGAGATATTTTACACGAATCTCTCGTGGATATCGATTTATGGGAGCTCAATATTTACTAGAGCAGGCACCGAACACCAGATTTATTCTTTCGATCATTTTAGGACTTTGCAAGACTCAAAGAAAGTCTGGCATATGAAGATCTGGAGAGAAAGGGCACAGTGAAACCAACCACGTTGCGTGTCGTGTGCAGAGCATTCAAGCTCCCCTTGCCTGAAGACGTTTTACAAGTTCTCATGAAGAAGTAAGCCTTCGACATTTAAGAACTAGTTTCATGGAACTGATTTCCCGTTCTTGTGTAGGTTGTCAAGCAATGATGAAATCAACTACGAAGACTTTGTTTCCAAGATAAATTGGCGAGAGAACCCGGTGGCAGCTGTTCAGTACCAGCAAGTCCCAATCAAAGTACTTATCTATCTTCCTTCTTACATTATCTTCAGATTGTGGTTTGAATCTTTTACATTGCACCAACTAAAATGTTTTATATATGTATCGCTTGCCAATCTGGCAGTAGTGGTATGGTAAAAGAGGGGCAAGATTCTCAAAGATAATTATATTTCTGTCAGGACCATTCCATTGTGTATTAAAAGTCCTATTTTCGAAATAACATTTTAATTACCAGTAGTCTAATTATAATAAAATAACCTATGCATGAATAATTTTTCTATACCATCCAGCTGGATGCTGCATGGCAATCGGGAGACATTTCCCAAGTGACTTCGGTTCTCAAGGTCAACTTCAACCCGCTCATAGAAGATGTTTTTGGCAAATAGAACGAGAAGCAATTTCGGAAAATAGTGAAAACGTGACTTATTTAATTGATGATTTGATTAGCTAGTTAGCAATGGCTGTATTTCAGTAGGTTCATTTCGCTATGATTTCAAATGGTATATATTTTATTACAATGTTGTATGGTTGTTTTGTAGTCCTTATCCAAATTTGCTTCGGTTCTGTGTAAAATTGTAATTCAAACTGTACTGTTCTGTGCATTTAAGCTCACTGATGTAAATAATACTATTCGTTTCACAAAAGAAAATATCAGTCTGTTCTCGGGCTATACAAGGAGTATGAACAGGGGTGAACTGGACATGAGGGCACTTAGGCAATGACCAGGCATCTGGGTCTGCTGAGCTAGATAAAAAAAACTGCTAAAAAAAATCTTCCTGTCTCAACCCAGAGATAAATTTCAATGTCTCATTATAATCACTAAGCAGTGCAAGCTATAGCCTACTTGTTGGCACTACTTCATGTTGTGGCCCATTGGGCTGACCCTAGTACGTGAGGGATTCCCAGGCCGGTTTTAGGATCCAGCCCAGTAGTGTAATTAAAATGAAGATGTATGTCTGACCCAGAGAGGAGGGGATATTTGAATGCAATTTCATCAATAGATCTAATCTCACTGGACCAAGTATATTTTTTACAGAACGTGAGGTTAGGGCAGGCAAGTGGAAGTTGCTTCTTTAGAAATTACCGAGTGCAAACCTTGTTTAACAAGAATGACCCTGAAGAAGCTAGAAGTTTAATGCAATATAAACACTCCCAGGTAGAACTTGCAAGGTTACAACACTTTTGAAACTAAAAAGGTTCATACTAAAAAGGTTAAGTTCATACGAATTGTTGTGTTTTCCGTATCATAGCAGCCCCCATCAGGCTATGACAGTCCTCTTCAGCGCACGTGTTTGTTCTACGTATCTTGGGTGTCTTCCAATGACTATTTCATTTGCGCCCTTGGATAAACAAAATCGATTAAGTGCTCTGCCGAGAAGGATTCTCCTTAGGATAAAAGAGAGAGATTAGGCCAAAAATACACTCTGAAATGTTTGTTTAACATAGGTTTGCGAAGTTCGCAAAGATACGAGTGTACCAGTGCAATTATCCCAGACTATTTCTGAGTATATATAAAACGATGCGCCGTACTTACGCACGTCTCTAACTTCGTACGTTCAACACTTTGAATGCTGAATTCATTAGAAATTTCATTCGTTCGACTTATGCTCGAATTCGAATCGCACTTCAACAGTTCCACGCGCAGTTCGAGCGAAACGAAGTTCAATACATGTATTTTATTATGGATTTGGCAGGACCAGCAAATTAGTTCAAGCAAATCGACGTCGTAGTAACGAGCTTTGACTGTATAAAGCAGTGGTTCTCAAACTTTTATGTACCGTTGCCCCCTTTCAACACTCTAGATATCGTCATCGCCCCCCACCCAGCAGTACAAAAAGATTTAAAGTTACAAAATAATTTATTACTGTGCAAAGAAATTGAACAAGTAGGTTAATCAAAATACATGGTGTTTATTCAATGAGATGGATGAGCTTGGTGATCTTCAGCCAGTTTTTCAATATTTGGAGACATTTTGGTCAAGTACAATCGCCCCCTCCGGGCCTTTCGCCCCCTATTGTATATCTTTCGCCCTTAAGGGGGCGACATCGCCCACTTTGAGAACCACTGGTAATGAGGGCATTTATTTTTGTTATTTATACCCCAGAAGGTTTGGGAACGGATCAATTCCCTTTCCATTATTTCTAATGGGGATAATTGATTCGGACCTCGAATAATTCAGAGTTCAAACGGCCTCCCGGAACGGATTAAGTACGAAGTAAGAGGCAACACTGTATGTCGAGTACGGTTGTTAAGAAATTAATAATATATCATATATATCATAGCATGGCAGATGATATATAGATTTGCTCTTTCAGTGCATGTAATGTCAGAATCCTTTATATAATTGGTTAAACTTTATACAGAATTTAGTAGTTTATAGTGGGTTTGAAATTCCGATTTATATATTATGGCGCAACGTATGGGAGATGACAGATCTTGTACTTTATTTTATGTAATTATTATTACATATATGCTTATATATATGTATGCTACGTTAACTCGAAACGCTGCCCCGCTATTATCACCCGTGGTTGTTTTCTAATTACCTTACTAGCATACGGTAAAGTGCGTGGTTCAGTGATGGTAATGCTGAACCACGCACGTCATCTTACGTGAAACTCGTAGTGAATAATTTATTTAGCTAAAGTCTTACTTCTTCAAAGTTCATATAAAATCAATTTACATCGATTCCATAGTACTCAAAAATCCTACATTAAAAATTGAACCACGAAATGCTGAAGTTTGGTTTAACTATTTTTTTGCTTAGAATGGTATAACTACGAAGTAAGAACATGATGGCAGCAACTGCTAAGATTATCAAATTATTTTCACCGATCAACACAGTACCATGATATAAGGAAGGTCACATGGCATGCACGACTGATGATAAAGATTGTTTGTGAGGTTCAAAATGTGTTTTTTAAGCTGTGATCCTAGATCATGCGAATGGATCAAAGTACAATACATCCCCGATTATCCGAGACTCTCGGGATTCACACATGTTCGGATACGATGGAAGATAAGGGATAAATGAGGTTCGATGTTCCATCTTTTTCAATATGGCTTAAGAACTCCAATACTGACATTAGGCATTCCAACTCAATTTATATAATTTTCATTAGGCTTCCTTTCATCATCATCAATCAGGTGCCGCTATTGTGCAACAGATTACCCTACCCATTGCATCAGGACCAACAATGACTACCGAGATCGGAAAGGTTAAGATTTGGCAATTGTTCAACAAAGGTTTAGGGATTAGCTGATTAAGATAATCGAGGTTGTACTGCACATAATTTTCTATACATATGTAACATGGAATATAATAAGTTGGGTAGCGCTGTTTCGACTCCTTTTTACAATGACTATGGAGCAATAAGCACTGGTTATAATAGTAGTAGAAAATGTTTATCTACAGTTAGGTTTCGGTCATAAATTAACTTCCCATGATAAACTACTGAATTCTGGATGAAGTCTAATCAGTAAAGTGAAGTCAGACTGCGCATGAAGAGGCAAGAAAGGGGAATGAATGATAATCACTTATCATCTAACGGCGAGCACAGTTCGCCTCAGCATATTTGTTGACGATTTAAGATCGCGAAACAGAACATCATACTTGTGGTTACAGCAACTGTTCTACGGAGGGCACCATATACATTAGTACACAAAGTCTTGCTCTACGGATTTTAATTAAAATGTTTCATAAACCACAAAAAACGTTAATTGGCTCACACTCAACTATCCCCTAAATAGTTTGGCATCATTTCTTTCATCTGCATATAGTTCGCAAACGATAACATACAAATGTCACACTGACTGTATTCGCAAGGGACTTGTAATGATTGAATCCTCTTACGACTGTTGTCCAAGTAACTGTCATTAGGTTGATACCAGTGTATTAATATTTAATCACAGACAGGCCGACAGAAGTGATGTTTGGATGCTCCTCGCAGTAATTGATTTTTTACATTACTTTATCTATCTGTCATCGCCAGTGCAGCAGACAATTTGACACACTCGGACCGCCATGCAAACTACTTTCGATTACTTATTCAGCTGTGCTTGGTAAATTTCCAAATCGACTCATAAAACTTCAACAAAAGGATGAAAAATTGGTTCCAAGATCAACATTACCATCAGCGCGACAAATAAGTAAATAGCTGCATTGAAAGTACGCGATCGTAAGCTTGTTGTTTGTATGTTGCAGTATTTTGGCCGAGGAGAATACACGGCGATAGCATTAGTATACAGTATATAGAACTACTATGGGAAGTATAAAATACTGGAGGGCAAGTCGAATAAGATAAAGCAGAAGATTATCGATTCTAGTACATGAGCAGCATTCCGAATGCCAGACGATCTCATTGCCCACTTTAGTAATGAATGCAATCTGCAATCTGCTGCATGCTAACTTTACATTGGGCCACTTAGATTATACTAAGAATCTATTGCACGTAAGTAAAATGAAATCCTATCGCATTTTGTAGAATAAGTTTCGTATTATTTCGCCATCGAATATATATTCTTGTCTCTTAAGCTTATTACCGTGTGCGTGTGTGTGTGTGTAAGCTGCGTGCGCTTCGTATTTTTCAATGAGTGTCGCACTGTTCAAGTCCGTGCCAAAACCGTCGGTTTGTGGTCCAGACACTGCGTCACGAGCATAGTACAGCGCCTTGTTTTTGAGCGCGGACCTGATTTGGTACGGCGCCAACTACCTCAAGAGCACGTTTTTGTGTAAGCGGACTTGATATCTAAATGCGAGGTGTGGTGAAACACAACACAGAACCTCATTTGGTGTAAAATGCTTCTCTAAGTCATATGTTTATTGCGCAAAGGCTTGCGTTTCGCTTGAACCTCCTAGGCACGGAATTACGAATTAACTTCGAGTTGCTCTCGTCAGTATCAGGAGCTCAGAAAAGCTGCGTTTGTTTTTAGTTCGTGTTGAATATACAAACGAGGAGTATACAGTATACACACAAGTGTAAAAAAGTTACAACCTTCAGAAGCAGAAGACGACGCGTTACCTGTGCTGAGTGAGATTGCTGAGCTCTTATGAGATGTTATTTTGAACCCGCGTCACGGAACCGCTAAAGGATCAACTTCCCGGAACAGAACGATATAAGGTACACTGTTCTATAATTAGGTTTAATATGCATGAAGTATATCAATATGAACTCGATAAATAGTAATATCGAGCCTATACAATGAATAAATATAGCATATAGTACAGTAATACAGAAGTTTCACGATTGAGATCTGGATATTCCGCAGCATAGGAACCATGTTCGTTAAGGCCTGAATTCAGGTGCGTTGTAACCTTGAGCTATGCTAGGGGCTTTAGTGGATGCCTATTCATATATTCATCGTGTTACGCTGGTGTTAGGTGACTCATACAGAACGGTAGGATCATTTTTTTGAGGAGGTAGCACGTAACACAGAAAGAATCGAATATTTCATTTGCTTTGCTTAGTATATACAGTACAGCACCATGAACTGCTTCTAAGTCCAAGCGCTAAAAAGCAATGAAATTGCGCGTCGCATTAATTATGGAGCTTGCATAAAAGCTTATACGTTAATGTAGTATCTAATATCATAGAAGTATGAAACTTGTGAGTTTTATGACACATTTACATTGGCACTATGCTGCAAACATTGGATTTGAATATTCCCCATTGTTAATGATACTGGTGGTGGTGGTGGTGTTGCATCTATCATTATTGCGTAATTTTCGTTACTCAACTTGATTTCTATCACTTTGGCTCTTAAATAAAGGGCAAGGAGAAGTTCAATAGGTGATTGATATCACATGCCGAAAACGTAGAATAATATCAATCTCGTATAGGGAGTTATTAGACGACTTTATTCATAACGTATGATTATATAATGTATATAACGATAATTCTATATTACAATACAGTCGTCCCTCGCTATATCGCGGTTCACTTATCGCGGATTCACTACAGCGCGGATTTTATATAATATTGTATTGTATGCATTTTAATGTAATATTGTATGTATTTTATTTCATGATAAATGCCGTGCCGTACAGTACTAGTATGCTTAAGCTCTAAAAGTTTAAAAAAATTAAATAACAGGTCAAATGATTATGGGAAAGGTTAATAAGGTAAATAAGAGTGTGTAAATGATTTACAATGGTTCAAAATACGTTTAAATATATTCAAATAATTAA